>ML814139.1:22429-37623 GCA_009831015.1 Picea engelmannii | reverse complement strand
GATTGGTTGATGGTGATGATTTAATGTAAAGTTTTATTATCTCTCATATATTATTGGGTGGAAGGAAGGGGAAAGGATGGAGAGTTAAACTCTCTCTTGATATTGGAGGATTGTATCTTCCTCTTGGAGGTTTATCCCTCCCTCTACATTTGGAATTTGTAGCTACCTTTGGAAGTCATTAATTCCCTTGAACAAAAACTATTGATTATTTCTCATATATTGTGCATGGTGTATTGTTGTGTATTGGTGTAACTCTTATACTATTGTTCATTGCTCATTGTATATAATTGAATGGTTTAAGTATAATTTGAAAAAGGTTTTTAAATTGTACTTGATACTAATTCACCCCCCTCTCAGTATCAACAATCTCTTGGATTTGTACTTCTCTACACCTTTAGAGTTCTAGTCCTTCTTCTTGTGTGGACACTTAGATGCAAAGTGAACTATCTTTCCACAGTTAAAAAATTTGAAGGGAAACTTTCCTTAGTACTTGCTTGATCCTTTCTTTAGTCTTCTCACAAATTTTGCTTCAATTTCATTAGGCTCAGAATCCTCATTTTTATCTTCTTTAAATGATGCTTCTCTAGAGGTGGGTTTATATTCACTAATTCTCATTTCATAAGAAGTTAGAGTTCCTAGAATTTGATCAATAGAAAAAATCTTAAGATCATTCAGTTCTTCTATTGCATAAACTTTTTGATTAAATCTATTACGTAGAGATCTTAAAATCTTCCGAACTAAAAATGTGTCTTCAATCTTCTCACCAAGACCCTTCATAGAATTCACAAGATCCTCAACTCTTAAGAAATATTTATTAACTATTTCATCCTCATTCATCTTTAGTTGTTCAAATTTCAATCTACATGTCTGAAGTTTGGCATCTTTTACTTTCTCATTTCCTTCATAACTGCTAATGAGTTTATCTTGCATCTCTTTGGCAGAATCAAGTTGCATTACTTTTGCAAATTCAACTTCAGCAAGCCCACTCAAGATATCATTCATTTACTTTTCATTGAAGCTAAATTCTAACTTATCATTTTTGGAAGCTAACACAACAGATTTTGTATATTAACTCTCTACAACATCCCAAACATCAACACCTAAGGCCATAAGGTATGTTCTCATTCTAACCTTCTAGAAAGAAAACTTTGTTCCATCAAACAAAGGAGGCTTATTGGTTGAATTTCCTTCATGAATTGTCATGTTTAAGCTTATTGATCTACCTTTAGCTAAAAGGAACTCGCTCTGATACCAATTGCTGGAAATACTAAGACAACTGAGAGGGGGGGGGGTGGGGGGGTGAATCAGTTGTTACTGTAATTAAACAATTTGATGCCTATTGAAATATTATTAATGTTCTCTAAGTGATCATCAAGATTATGCAAGTCATGAACAACAGAAATAATAAACATCAATCAGAGATATGATATACATAGAGACATATATTCACGAGGAAACCCATAATGGGAGAAAACCTCTTGTTCTTAGAATGATAGACAGTATTTTAAGTTCTATACATCATAAATCTTTGAGCACCAACTCAAAATGAGGCTACAACCTCTTCTTTAACAAGATGCAACTTGTAGAAAGCAACAACCCTCTGGTTTCTCTAGCACCCACTAGAAGGAAGCACCAACTCCATGAGTGTTCCAGCACCAACTAGATGGAAGCACTAACTTCCAATCACACAGGCACCGGCCTGTATAACAAAGAACAATGGTTCTCCCTTGCACCACCCTACCACCCTGGTTTTTTTGGCTACAACCAGATGGAAGCTACAACTCCTTGTGTTCAAGCACCCACTTGAAACTTTGAGGACAACAGTCCTCCCTAGCATCACCCTACCACCTTGAGATATAAATATTTTTTTGCTGAAATTTATTACAGTGATAGAGTATTTATCAATGGCTTACCAGTTTCATCACTATTCTGCTACACTACTCTGCTCTGCCTGCATCAATGCCTTCCTGCTAGCATATTCTTGCGCTTAAGTTCTCATACAATCTATTGTTTTCACCATTTCTTCTCTGTCCAACTTATTTTCTTCATCTCTGCATTTTCTCCCTCAATTCATGCTGTAAAACTTCATTTCTTACAATTCAACTACTTTTTACAGAAAAAACAACAACCTCACCCTGTCATGACATATTTATTTTATTCATACTCTTGTCATGTGTTACACTCCCAATCTCCAATGCTCAAGTCAGGAATCTCAAATCGTTCAGGAATCATGATTCCAACGCTTAGGAACAATGATTCAACCGCTTAGGAACAATGATTCAGTTAGTGTAACTGAATCATAACTGATCAAAAAATCATGAGATTAAACAACAACCCTTCGATCAGATTTGGTTTGATCAACGCCGTTGGATTATACACGCAGATGCTTTTTGAATTTTTAATGTGTAGTCTCCGATGTGGAGCCTAGTAGTGCTATATCCTTCCTGAATATTCCATTGCTGTGACATTGGACGATGCTCTCATGTGACCACATGATTGTGGGCACGACCAAAGGTGGTTCTAGGGATTTAATCTACTTTTCACCCTGCAATTCACTATAGAGCTCCACGTATGCCTTTGGTGATACCATGGTTTTTATTGCACCCCGCTCACGAAAAATTAAGACCCGAGCATGTTCTAACCCCGCAATGCGACGACACCATTGATCTCATGATATTGATGGTGCTCTTGAATGGATGATTCATATTTGTTTCAGGTCTCAGGCTCTCTGGGCTTCGGTTATTTCAAATCACAAACTAAAAAATATTGAAGTGAGGTTTTTCTAGAGCGGAACCTCCTCACATATTTAGACTCGAAACAAATGATGTTCATTTGATCAAGAGATTATATCAACGAATTGATTTGTCTGCGATGCATATTTTCCTTGGATTAAATCCAACGACTCTACGTCTTTTCTTATCCTATCCTTCCACTTAATTTGACCCGACGATTGACAAAGATTCAAATAATCAAATTCTCAAACCTTGTGGCTTGTTTATCCTATCCTTCACTTAACTTGATCAGATGATCGTGAAGACTCTTGAAGAAGATCCACGATCAAGGATTTTGATCCTGATCACGTTTCTATACTGCGCTTTCCCTTCCGAGATTTTATCTCTGCATATTGTTTGCTTCTCCTCCTGATATTATGCTTGTCCTATTTTCCATTGTCACTGTTGTTCTTGCCATCAATAACAATCACACTCTTCCTGTAAAACATGCCAACACATACATGCAGGAAATATAAGTGGTACTTAAGAGCACATTGTTGGACACCCTTGTAACCCATGTTGGTACCCCTTCAAGTGGTAGCGCATCCGAAAACACCTATATACGGATCGACCTAGATATCCTGAAGCCATCTATAGATAAACCGATCAGCTGCCTAATTGCTATAGTGCCACCAAGAACAACACTTGAGAAGATACTCTCTAGTACATGGGTAGTCGAGTAGTATGACTAAGGGAACGTTCTAGCCTCCTTAGTTAGTGCCTTGAGATATTGGGCCGAGTACTACTATTGGACCCCACACATATATCAAAGAGCTATATCACAGGGAAAAACATTGCATGTAGAAACCCCGAATAACCTAACCCTTGGGAAGGATACAGAAACAGAACAAACAAGATCTATTTTTGTGGAAATTTACCTCCTACATTCTCATTGCGAAATTACTACACATTTTTTCCTATTAAGAATTTGGGCCTTTCAACACTGCAATATTCATCAGATCGGAGTATAACTCCATGGGAGTTAAAAATATTTTTTTTTTTTGGATCCTTCCTACACCATTATTTGATCCCTATCCCATTGGATTCCTCTCTTCATCCTAATTGCAACCATACCTATCATTTTTTTAGCAAATTTTTTTTCCATGGACCTGACCCTCTTCCAACCCCCTTATTTGGGACTTACCCCATTGGATTCCCCTCATCATCCTAATCATCGTGATACCCTTCAACCACAACCAATTTTATGTGTGGTACCACCTGCCCCTTTCCATTTCCCCTCATCATCATGGCCCACACCCATAGCCAAGACCTTGAATCCCACCTCAATACCTCTTCCTATGATTTCACTAAGGCATAGAAGGAAGTGCGGTATCTGAGTGCCAATATTACCACCATAAATAAAAAAATGCATTCCACCATAGAAGCAAAAATGGAAACCCTCAAGAAATACCTCTCTACCCAACTTGAATCCTTTGTTGGCCATATTTGAGCCAAGCTGAATATCATTGGAGACCTTAGCTCATCTGACCCACCTTTGCACCTCGAAGGTAAAAATTCCCCCAATTCCCATACTTTTAATCCCCATCACTTTCGAGGTGACCTACGCCTTCCATGAGTGGATGTGAACAAATTTGATGGCTCATATCCCATTGGTTAGGTAACTTAAATGGGACATTATTTCTCTTTGTACGACATTACTAGTGAGTTGGAAAAACTCTGGTATGGTGTTCTTCATCTAGATCAAGAACGTTGGAAATGGTGGAAATGGAGAAAAAAATCCCACCAAGAGTATGTGGCTTTGACACAATTTGTTGCAGATATTTATGAACACTTTAACACTGACACCCAGGATTAAGGCCATTTGAAAAAGTTGGAACAATCTAGCACAGTGGAATACTTTATAGTTTCTTTTGAGCGATTGGATTTTTGCACGGAGGGCATGTTTGATGATTTTTTCCAAGAATACTTTTTTAGTGGCCTCAAGGATGAGATCTGTGACCATTTCCTCATGTCTTGCCCCCATAGTTTGGTGGAATATAATAAAATATCTAAGGAAGCACAACAGGTTCTCTCTTCTCAAACCAGAAAACCCTCCTTTATTTCTAGCCCTAAACCAATCAATCCCACTCCTCCTTCCACTCCACTAAAGATCCAAAAATTGACCCGGGTAGAAATGGTTGAACGCCAACTCAATGGCCTTTGTTATAATTGTGATGACAAATATTTTCCTAGGCACAAGTGTAAGGAACAAAAAATTTTTATGGTCATCTTTAAGGATGTTTTTGAAGAAGAGGTCGAGGTTCCCCTTGTGGCTGAGTCACTTGAATCCATTGACTTAACTCCACCCTCAGACCCCACAAAAGTTGAACCGATCATTTCCATGAATTCTCTCACTGAATTCTCTACTCCCAAAACCCTCAAGATAATTGGTTACCTTAAGCATCGGAAGGTCATCATCCTCGTTGATAGTGGAAGCACCCATAATTTTATTCATCGTCACATTTCCCAAGCAACTAATTGTTATATCTGAGCAGTCAAAAAATTTCAAATCATGATCGCTAATGGAAGGTCCATGAAATGTGGGGGGAATTATGAAAATATGTCTCCAAATTGGTCAGTACTACATGAAATATCATATGTTTTCTATCGACATGGGTGGTTGTGAAATTTTGCTAGGTGTAGAACAATTAAGGACTATGGGGCCCATTCTCATGGATTTTAAAGAATTAACCATGCAATTCAACCAGGAGGGCCAACAATATAAGTTCCAAGGAATCACAGCAGGTTCCCCTGAGATCATCAGTTCCCATTGCATGGAAAATCTCCTCAACAAAGGTGATTCTAGAATTATTTCACAAATCCATTCCATTCATGCCACTAAGACACCCTATGTGACTCATGGCCTCCAGTCCATCCTCTCCAAACATCAAGTTTTGTTTTCCACTCCCAGGGAATTCCTCCTTCCAATGGTGTTCATGATCAATCCATTCCCCTTGTACCTGGTAGCCTTCCTCCTAATGTTCATTCCTATCATCATCTCTTTCCCTAGAAAAATGAAATTGAGAAAATTGTTTAAGAATTTCTTGTCACAGGAATTATCCGTCCTAGTACTAGCCCTTATTATTCTCTTGTGGTCATGGAACTTAAGAAAGAAGGCTCTTGGAACATGTGTCCTGACTTTTGTGCCTTCAACAAACTCACCATAAAAGACAAATTTCCCATTCATTTCATTGATGATCTCTTCGATGAATTAAGTGGTGCCTAGTTTTTTACTAAACTTGATATTCATTGTGTGTACCACTAGATACGTATGAAAGAGGCATACATTCCTAATAATTCATTTTGAACTCATGAGGGCCACTATGAGTTGTTGGTGATGCCCTTTGTCTTGTGTAATTCTCCCTCCACTTTCCAAAGCCTTATCAATCATGTCTTCTGTCCTTTAATCTGTCATTTTGTCTTAGTTTTCTTTGATGATATTCTCATATATAGTAAAACCTGGACAAACCATCTTGCTCATGTGGATCGAGTTCTTCATATAATATCTCAACACTGACTTTACCTCAAACAATCTAAATATTCTTTTGGCACCTCAGAAGTTGAGTACTTGGGTCATATTGTTGGCAAGGAGGGTGTTAGGGTGGAACCTAAGAATATTGAAGCTATGAAGGATTTTCCTCACCCTAAGACTCTCAAAATATTGCATGGTTTTCAAGGTTTAACAGGTTATCGCAAGTTTGTTAATAATTATGGAAAGATTGTGGTGCCTCTCACTCCTCTCCTTAAAAATAATTATTTCACTTGGACTCCAACAAGTGATCATTCCTTTCAAGACTTGAAGGCGGCTATGTGCACCACTCCTGTCTTTGACCTTCATGACTTCACAAAGACCTTTGTCTTGGAATGTGATGCTTCTGGGAGAGGAATCAACACAATAATTATGCAAGATGGAAGGCCTTTGGCCTTTACCATCAAAAAACTGTCAAAAGAACATTTGGGCTAATCAATCTATTAAAATCAAATGTTGGCTATTTGCATGCAATGGATCTCTAAAACCCTTATTTATTGGGGAAATGCTTCCAAATTAAGGAAGATCAATAGAGCCTCAAGTATTTTCTGGAACAACATATTTCATCCCCAGAGAAAAAAAAATGGGTGACTAAGCTATTTGGATATGATTTATGAGATCATTTACAATAAAGGAAAAGAAAATTTGGTTGTTTATTCTCTTTCAAGAAAATATGTGTTGATTATTTGTGTTGGTTGTCATTAATGTCAACCCTTGAAGAGAGTTTGGTAGCGAATTCCAATAGCACAAAAGTTTGGGTAATGGACCCAAGTTTGTTTGATGTATAATGGTATGAGTTTTAATATATTTTAAGGTAAGACTATTCTATATGGATAGTACATGTCATGAAATTTCCAGTGGTATGTGGAACGTCACATAACTCCTCACGGTTAGAGAGTTATGGCCATGTGAAGTTGGAGAACCCTCATGAGTCATCTAGAAGCTCCAAAAGGTCAAAGTAGTCAAAGTGGTTGCAAAGAAGAAATTATTTAAATAATATAGTGAAGTGAATGGGTGTAATATAAGTCAAAGTGGATACAAAAGAAATTATTTAAATAATAAAGTTAATGGATAAATTACTAAGTGGACAAGTGGGTTAGCCCTAAAATAAGGAAAGTGGTTTAAGATGGTTAGAAGGTAACTCCTTGAGGAAGCTACATAAAAGTATAAATAAGAGGAAAGGGTCTCTCATTTAATTAAAATTGAGAATATTGAATGTTTACAAGTGATTGAGGTAACCAAAGGACATCTAAGGTAAATCTCGGACATAATATCTAAAGTGAATCTCAGACAGAAGGTGAAGTAAAAAAGGCCAAAATTCAAGGGAGGATAAATTCTTTTGATGATGCTTTCTAAGGTATGTTATTTATATGTCATCTGACCATTTTCACAATAATTTTTTTTCTAGAATGAATCAGACCGTGAAATCTGGAGACCGTTTAGAAAACATATCCAAGTAACTGTGATACAAATTTCATTTTGTGGGTCATTGTATTTTGGGAGTTACACTCCGTGGAAAATAGGGCTTGTGGCTTGTCCTGAAACTAGTCTAAAACAAGTGTTTCAAATAAAACATCATAACATTCATATCAGATACATATTAAGTAAGACAAAAAGTATTGGTTATAGTACAGTCTGTAGTATGTTGTGTACCATTTTCAGACCTATACAACAAATATTTTGTGCGAGGAATTCTCTACAAGTTTGATCACTAGAATAAACCATAATTCAACAAGGTATGCCATTTTTGCTATAACTCCTTTTATGAGAGGTTCCAAGTAGTGAAACTTGGAGGAATTGCATAAAATAAACTGAAGAACATTGTGTACCATTTTTGGATCTTTATTCATTACATGTACATAGTTATGATTATTGCAAGTTATGGTTGTTGACTAATAAAAAATGAGTCATGTGAGACTAAATTAAAGTTTGATGACAATGATAGTCTCTTGTTGTTAAAGTTAAGGAAGGTTTGCAGGTATGTGATTATATACACCAGGTCTGTCACAAAGTTACAAATTAGGTTTGGATGATGAAATTGATGAGGGATTTTGGTTGAGGTACATTTTGGGTACATGTTTGAGACAAGTATTGATGAGTTGGCACATACATGAGGTGTATAGTTGATGATGTCAGTACATATTGATGAGTCATAGTTGATGAGAAGTTGATGCATGATTGGTACATACTTGGTACATGGTTGGAGGGGCTTGTTAGTAGTATTCTTGACATGTGGTTTATGGATGATGTAGCATACTTGTCTTGGTATATTATTAGAAGAACATATTGACCTTGGTGATGATTATGAGTTGTTGTGATGCACATTGTTGAGAGTTGTCTTGGTGATTGATCTTGGTGAGTAGATCTGATTTGGTTGATAAGATTGCTTGGAAAGGTTATTATGACAGGTCATTTGTACAGGTTTGGTGCATGGTTGATGCACTTGTTTATGGTACAAGTTGAGGTATTGGTTGATGTATGGTACTTGTTGGCATATGTTGTTGGTACAGGTTGTTACAAGTTGATGTATGGTACATGTTGGCACATGTTATTGATACATGTTGTTAGAATTTGTTTGGTGTAGGTTGATTGGTATAGGTTTACAACAATATATCTCACAGTGATAGTGTGACAATGGTTCTGTCATTCTACTTATATTTCAGGGTGTTTGGACGGGGCAAGGACAAGTGGTTGTAGCCACCTTGTGGTTGTAGCCGGAGAACATAGGGGGTTGTAGACTCCTTATGGTAGTATCTAGAGAATTGGGGATTTGGAGCTTCCCTCGGGTTTTATCCTGATAAACTAGGGAGTTGGAGCCTCCTTCTAGTTGCAACTAGAAAACAAAGGAAGTCGGTTTTTCCAATGAATGAAATTCTTAAAGACATATAAGAAAAAACATTATGTGGTTTTCTCCCACTTTAGGTTTCCACGTAAAAACACTAGTGTACTGTGTATGTATATGATTGCTCATTTTTTCATTGTTTATTTACTTTGAAACTATTGGATTATAATGTTACATTGATATAACACTTTCATTTTATGGTTAAAATGATTATATTTCTCCATTATTGATTCACCCCTCCTCTTAGTAATCCAACAATTGGAATTAGAGCCGGTTCCTTCAGAAATCAGTTTAACCACTGAAAGGAGATCATGGATTATTCTGAGAATGGAGTACCATTGTTTAATGGTTAGAGTGGGTTAAAGTATGAGATATGGAGTAGAAGAACGAAAGTATTTCTACAGGCACAAGGGCATTCTATTTGGCTATTAGTCATTATAGGATATGATAGTTCAAAAACGGAAAAGGATGAAACCAAGAAGGAATTGAAGAAGAATACAAAAATAGAAATGGATTTAATATCGGAAGGATTACCTAATCTAGTAAGAGAAAAGGTTGGTAAATTTTCATCAGCCAAAGAACTATGGGATAAGTTACATGACATATATTCTTCACCCATCGCAGATACAGAAAATTCCAAAGATGATGCAGGTGCAGATCAAGAGAAATATGTTCACCATGTCAAATAGATTCAGAAGATCAAGAGTACATAATAACAGAGGTATGATATTTTTCTTTAATTGTGAAAAATGCGAACACCTTGAAATAAAATGCCATGAAGTAAATGAGACAGAAAAACTAATTGAAAAGGAAGACAATTATGAAGAAGAATTGATTAGTGTTTTAGATGAACTAAGAAAAGAAAGACAACAAAACAATTCACTCAAGAAAGAATTGATGAAACAAAAGGAAAGTGTTTACATTTTTGAAGAAGCCCAATAGGTCATCAAGAACTTAAGAACAAAACTAGAAGAAGATAGAAAGATTGAAGAAAATTTTCAATATCAAAAGCAGTATTTGGAAGCCAACATAGCAGCACATAAGGAAGAAGTAGAAATGAGAGAGACGATATTGACAGATCATCTTAAGGAAAGAACTAACGATCTAAACCAGCTTGAGGAGGAGTTTGGTCAAGAAGAGAAAGGACCTAAAGAAGAAATAATCACATTAAAAATCCAACTTGAAGAAGCGAAAAGAACATAACAAGTCATGAAGTATCAGATAATGAAGAAAGAAGAAGAGGTTGAGAAGCTTGAAGAAGAAGTTGTCACAATGATAAGAAAAATTGTCAAGATCAACAAGAACGTTGAAGAGACAAAAACATCCATATCAGTTATAGAGAATGAAGAGAAGCACTCTAGTTTTCTAGAAAAGAAGAATGAAGAAAATAGAAAGAGTTATGTAGAAGTACTCAAAGGAAGGAATCATGGTAAACCAGAATCTAAGAAAACTATTGAAGATACATCTTCAAGAAGACCATCCATGTTCAAGACATAAGTAATCTTCACTCATGATCATGATCATTCAAGGTAGAAATTCAGAATGAATACACCACAAAGAAGATCATTCACTCCTAGGTATGCAAATTTATTTTATGGTCATTATTTTTATTGTACTAATTTTGGACATAAGGTTGCGGATTGCAGAGATTATAAAATAAATGTTCAAGAAAGAAATGCCTATGTGGCCCCACGTAACATTGAATGTTACAAATGTCATAACTATGGACACATAGCTAGTGATGTTGGCAAATGTTTAACAGGTAGCGCAAGCTTGTCATTGATGGCAAGATCACAGTATGCAGCGAAGGCAAAACAAGGACAAAGTACGCTCCGGAGGAGAAGCGCCAATGATCGCTGGATCTCATCTTGAATTCTCAATGGCTGTCAGATCTAAATGAAGACAAATGGAGTGCACAGATCTGAAGGATAGATCTCAGGCGTTAGATCTAAGCGCAGGATCCGACAACCATTGGATCGAGGAAAACCTGCACGATATTTAAAAGTGCAAGGAGTAGAGGGCTCACAAATACTGAAAGAAGGAGGACTTTCCATCTTAGGGGGTTATGTGGACCATTGATCCGACTCCCTATTGGAGTTTCGGGGATCAAGAGTTGGATATGTCAAAGAATATTGACATCAAGAATCTTGAAATCGCGATGTGTGAAATCCTGACTGAATCTGAACCGTCAGATCAAGATGTGATCTGGGCCATTGATCCGACTCCCTCTCGGAGTTTCGAGGATCGAGAGTTGGAAATGTCAAAGAATATTGACATCAAGAATCCTGAAATCGCGATGTGTGAAATCCTGACTGAATATGAACCGTCAGATCAAGATGTGATCTAGACCGTTGACCCGACACGTCAGCAAACCTAAGAACACATGGCACAACCAGGCAATGACTAGTGTCAAGCTAATTCAACACTTCAGGCACATGTAAGTCATAAATCAGAGTGACATGTGGCAATATACAACACGTTCCAATCCATGTGTGACGTCAACAGGTTGACTCCACTTCTAAGTTTCGGAAATCAGGAGATGGAGATGACAAGAACTCCTACCACAGGAGTCATGAAATCGCGAAAGCACCTTATGCATAAGGCTGTGGTCATAGCCCTTGGTCACATCAGCGAGAGATGGACATATATCAGAGGACAAGGAGGAGCTAAAGGGAATGAGCCTTGGCGCACGGTCAGATAGGGAGGAGAATGATACAAAAGGTGACATGACAGGAATGGGGCCCTTCCTTGATACCCCACCATNCCCCCCCCCCCCATTTAATTAAAGGAAGAATGGCAAAGGGGGTCTGGAATTGCTTGAGCGTCATTAATTTAGGTACTTTAATCCTGATCAATCGAGAGATGCGTGCCCAATTCCGGACCCCCCCCGCCCTCCGCTTAAAGATAGAATGGCAGGGTTGCTCCGGAATCGAATCCCGACCGTAGATCTGGGAGCACAGATTCTAGCCGTCCGGATTTGCTCGCTGCATATCCAATGGTGCAGATGAATGCGAACAAGATCAGAGGGAGACTGTAGCATGACATAGTAGAAATACCAGAAACCATTGATGATGTCTGCTAGAGAATTCGAAGAGACCTCTGTGTGATTGCTAGAGGAGATGAAGAGTCTCCAAGCTTCATCCAGTGAAGGAAGACTATTCTTAGAAGGGATTGACAAATGGATGAGCATTGAAGTCTGTAACTGAAATAGCGAAGGTGAGCTCGACTGTCACAGAGAAGACGAAGAGTCTCAAACTGCCAGAGAGGCTGAGGAATCTCATTACAACATACAGTGATGTTGAACGCGTGGGAAAACCACCAGAGAATTTGAAGAGTCACGATGATGATCACACAAAGCACTTGATATGTGGAGGAGATTGGCACGGTATGAGCATGCAGATGAATGGAGAATATTGCATGCACAAGATTCATAGAAGCTATATATACACAGTACAGAGAAGAGAAGTGGTTGTTGTCGCTATTGGAGTTTACTATGGTTGTTGTTGGTGAAGGTGATTCATGTGTGAAGAAGGAGGAGAGTGCAGCAGTTGAATAGCACAAAACAGGAACAATGCAGTGAATGGACATGGAGCAAAGAGCATAAAAGGCAGAAGAATAGACAGTGCAAGTGAGGTGTGCAGGAAGACAATGAGGCAGATAGAGTAACGAAATGCAATAGAACAGTGATGAGTCTGGTAAGCCATTGTTGAACATTATATCACTGTAATAAGTTTGAGTAATAAAGAAGTAATATTTCAGGGTGGTTGGGAGGTGCTAGGGAGGACTTTTGTCCTCATAGGTTCAAGTGGGTGCTTGAACATAGGGAGTTGTAGCTTCCATCTAGTTGCAGCCAGAGAAACCAGGGTGGCAGGGTGGTGCAAGGGAGAGCTCTTGTTCTTTGTTATACAGGTTGGTGCTTGTATGATTGGAAGTTGGTGCTTCCATCCAGTTGGTGTTGGAAACACTCAGGGAGTTAGTGCTTCCTTCTAGTTGGTGCTAGAGAAACCAGGGAGTTGGTGCTTCCTTCTAGTGTGTGCTAGAGAAAATAGAGAGTTGGTGCTCTCAGCAAGTTGCAGCTTGCAAAACAGAGGTTGCAGCCTCATTATGAGTTGGTGCTCATGTGTATGATAATGTAAATAATGTAACTATTACTTATCAATATAAAGAAAAAGAGGTTTTTACCCTTTATGGGTTTCCTCAGGAAATATCTGTCTCTGTGTATCACATGTGTGTGACTGATGCTGAATGTGCCTTTGTTTATCTCTCTGCATTATTGTGATCATCATTGAGTGCCTTGTAAATATTTTAAAAGAAGCATAATTGTTTAAGAATGGTAACAACTGATTCACCCCTCCTCTCAGTTGTCCAACAATTGGTATCAAATCCGACCCCTTTTATCTAAGGGTAGATCCTAGAGCTTAAACATGTCAATCCATGAAGGAAATTCAACCAATATGGCCCATCTGTTCAATGGAACAAACTTTGCCTTCTGGAAAGTTAGAATGAGAACCTACATCATGGATTTAGGTGCAGATGTTGGGGATGTGGTAGATACTGGTTATGTAAAGCTAGTATTACTAGCTAATAAGGATGACAAACTAGAATTTAGCTTCAACGCTAAGGCCATGAATGATATCTTGAGTGGGCTTGCAGAAGAAGAATTCGTAAAAGTTATGCACCTAGGAATTACCAAAGAAATGTGGGACAAACTCATTAACAGTTATTAGGGTAATGAGAAGGTAAAGGATGCAAAGCTTCAAACCTACATAATAGAGTTTGAATAGCTGAAGATGAAGGAATATGAAACTATTGGAAAATACTTTCTGAGATTAGAAGAAATGGTAAATGCAATGAAGGCACTTGGTGAAACAATTGGGGAACCTTCTTTAGTTCAGAAAATCTTGAGATCTCTCCCAAATAGGTTCAACCCGAAGGTCTATGCTATAGAAGAACTTAATGATTTGAAAACCTTGTAGTTTGACCAACTTCTCAGAACATTGAATGCATATGAAATGAGAATAGTTAAAGATAAATCCACCTCCAGAGAAGAATCATTTAAAGAAGACAAGAATGAGGATTATGAGCCCGATGAAATTGAAGCAAAATTTGCGAAAAGACTAAAGAAGGGATCAGGAAAATACAAACACATAAATTTCTTTAAAGATAATAACTTTAAGAAGAAAAGTGTTTGTGAAAACAATGATAATGATCCTTCAGATGATGAGGGTAATGATTCATCTATTGAAGATAAACTAAATGACTTCACACTTATGGCCAAAGAGGACTATGACAATAATAGCACAGGGAGTGACGTTAATGATGAAGAAGCTGTGGTTGACATGGAAGGAGAATTGATTAGTGCATTGGAAGAGATTGACAGAATAAGAATCAAGAACAGAAAGAAAAGACAACTGTTGATACAGTTCGAGAAAGACAGTAAAGAACCTAGTGAAGACCTTGTCCTACTAAAGGTATAATTGGAAGAGGCAAAGAAAATCGAAGAGATTCTGAAACAACAACTATTAGAAAAGAAGGCAAGATGTGAATCATTAGAACAAGAAGTAGTGAAAACAAGGAAAGAAATGGAGAAGTTTCAAGCCTTGTATAATCAGAATCTGTCAATTATCAAAGCCTCAGAAGGATTAACCACCATTCTGAATCAGCAAAGGAATCCAAAGATAAAAACTGGTTTGGGTTACGAAGAGGGATCAAGTAGTGAGAAGATAGGAAATGAAGACCCCATCAAGTTTGTCAAAAGTACAACCAATGACAATAAGAAACCTATATAAATAAAGGAAGACAATCAACAACCCAGGATGAGTAAAGAAAATCGTGTCAGCACTGAATCTGTAGGACGAAGAAACATTGTTCTACTAAAAGACATCATCATCAAGAAAGAAATCAATTTTCTCAAAGAAGACAACCATTTTCCAGGTACAAAGAATTTTTCTATGGCTATTGTTTCTATTGTTCTAACTTCGGTCACAAAGCTATAAATTGTTCCTTAAGACCTAGAAATGAGCAATTAAGATTTCAAAGGAATAAATACTTC
>ML814139.1:0-19146 GCA_009831015.1 Picea engelmannii | reverse complement strand
GGTCACCAATCAGATTGTTCAGGTCCATTACATTCCCACTACAGAACAAATTGCAGACATCTTTACTAAGCCCCTAGCCAAGACACTGTTTGAATATCTCAGACAGAAGTTGGGTGTCATTTTGTTTCACACCTAAAAAGTCCATCTTGTTAGGGGGAGTTTTGCACTGTTTGAATATCTAATGCCTCCTAAAATTACTGCAATAGCTCAGGGGGAGCATGTCTCTTCTTTGACATTGATGTCAAAGGGGGAGAAAAGAATTCGGGTGCCTTAGTTGCCATCAATGCCAAAGGGGGAGATTGTTGGAAAATGTTTAACAGGTAGCGCAAGCTTGTCATTGATGGAAAGATCAGAGTATGCAGTGAAGGCAAAACAAGGACAAAGTACGCTCCGGAGGAGAAGCGCTAGTGATCGATGGATCTCATCCTGAATTCCCAATGGCCGTAAGATATGAATGAAGACAAAAGGAGTGTGCAGATCTGGAGGATAGATCTTAGGCGTTAGATCTGAGCGCAAGATCCGACCACCATTGGATCAAGAAAAAATTGCACAATCTTTAAAAGTACAGGGAGTAGAGGGATCACAAATCTTGAAAGCAGGAGGGCAGTCCATCTCAGGGGTTTATGTGGACCATTGATTCGACTCCCTGTTGGAGTTTTGGGGATCGAGAGTTGGAGATATCAAAGAATATTGACATCAAGAATCCCGAAATCGCGATGTGTGAATTCCTGACTGAATCTGAACCGTCAGATCAAGATGTGATCTGGATCGTTGATCCAATTCCCTTTCGGAGTTTCGAGGATCAAGAGTTGGAAATCTCAAAGAATATTGACATCAAGAATCCCGAAATCATGATGTGTGAAATCTATACTGAATCCTAACCGTTAGATCAAGATGTGATCTAGACCATCGACCCGACACGTCACCAAACCTAAGAACACATGGCACAACTAGGCAATGACAAGTGTCAAGCTAATTCAACACTTCAGGCACATGTAAGTCACGAATTAGAGTGACACGTGTCAATCCACGTGTGACATCAACAGGTTGACTCCACTTCAAAGTTTTGGAAATCTGGAGATGGAGATGACAAGAACTCCTACCACAGGAGTCACGAAATCGCAAAAGCGCCTTATGCATAAGGCTATGGCCACAACCCTTGGTCACATCAGCGAGATATGGACAGATATTAGAGGACAAGGAGGAGCTAAAGGGAACGAGCCTTGGCGCATGATCAGGTAGGGAGGAGAATGATACAAAAGGTGACACGACAGGAATGGGGCCCTTCCTCGATACCCCACCATTCCGGACCCCCCCCCTTTAATTAAAGGTAGAATGGCAAAGGGGGTCCAGAATCGCTTGAGTGTCGTTGATCTAGGTACTTTAATCTTGACCTCTCGAGATGCGTGCCCAATTCCAGACCCCCCCCCCTCCGCTTAAAGATAGAATGACAGGGGGGCTCCGGAATTGAATCCCAACCGTAGATCTGGGAGCACAGATTCTGGCCGTCCAGATTTGCTCGCTGCATATCCAATGGTGCAGATGAATGTGAACAAGATCGAAGGGCAACTGTACCATGACATAGTAGAACTGCCGAAAACCATTGATGACGTCTGCTAGAGAATTCGAAGAGACCTCTGTGTGATTTCCAAAGGAGATGAAGAGTCTCCAAGCTTCGTCCAGTGAAGGAAGACTATTCTTAGAAGGGATTGACAGAATGATGAGTGTTGAAGTCTGTAACTGAAATAGAGAAGGTGAGCTCGACTATCACAGAGAAGACGAAGAGTCTCAAACTGCCAGAGAGGCTGAGGAATCTTAGTACAACATACAGTGATGTTGAACGCGTGGGAAAATTGCCTGAGAAGTTGAAGAGTCATGATGATGATCATGCATAGCACTTGAGATGTGGAGGAGTTTGGTGTGGTATGAGCATGCAGAGGAATGGCGAATATTGCATGCACAAGATGCATAGAAGCTATATATACATGGTACAGAGAAGAGAAGCGGTTGTTGTCGCTATTGGAGTTTGTTGTGGTTGTTGTTGGTGAAGGTGATTCATGTGTGAAGAAGGAGGAGAGTGCAGCAGCGGAATAGCACAGAAGAGGAACAATGCAGTGAATGGACATGGAGTAAGGAGCATAAAAGGCAGAAGAATAGACAACACAAGTGAGGTGTGCAGGAAGACAATGAGGCAGACAGAGTAACAAAATGAAGCAGAACAATGATGAGTCTGGTAAGCCATTGTTGAACATTATATCACTATAATAAGTTTGAGTAACAAAGAAGTAATATTTCAGGGTGGTTGGGAGGTGCTAGGGAGGACTGTTGCCCTCATAGGTTCAAGTGGGTGCTTGAACATAGGGAGTTGTAGCTTCCATCTAGTTGCAGCCAGAGAAACCAAGGTGGCAGGGTGGTGCAAGGGAGAACTCTTGTTCTCTATTAGATAGGTTGGTGCCTGTATGATTGGAAGTTGGTGCTTCCATCTAGTTGGTGCTGGAAACACTCAGGGAGTTGGTGCTTCCTTCTAGTTGGTGCTAGAGAAACCAAGGAGTTGGTGCTTCCTTCTAGTGGGTGCTAGAGAAAATAGAGAGTTGGTGCTCTCAACAAGTTGCAGCTTGCAAAACAGAGGTTGTAGCCTCATTATGAGTTGGTGCTCATGTGTATGATAATGTAAAGAATGTAACTATTACTTATCAATATAAAGAAAAAGAGGTTTTTACCCTTTATGGGTTTCCTCAGGAAATATCTGTCTCTGTGTATCACATGTGTGTGACTGATGCTGAATGTGCCTTTGTTTATCTCTCTGCATTATTGTGATCATCATTGAGTGCCTTGTAAATATTTTAAAAGAAGCATAATTGTTTAAGCACAGTAACAACTGATTCACCCCTCCTCTCAGTTGTCGAACAAGTGATTGTATAATCATGATAAATACTTCCATGAAAGAGAACAATGATATTAGATATAGGAAAGTATGTATAAGAAAACACGAAGAACAAGTGAACAAAGACTAGGTCCCAGAGATCGCAAGATTGGAAATAAAACAAGATAAAGAAAATTCTATAGAGAAAAAGAAAGATGTCAGATACATAAAGGTTTGGAAAATAACTGAAAGAAAAGAAGGACATGTAAGTAAGGAAAAGGTTCAAGAGGTTGTACTTTCAGGAATTTTAGTGAAAGATGAATCCACAGATAGAAACAAATAAGTCAGAGCTCAAAGAGATGATGAATCTACCAATGAATATGTTGATGAATACATATCAAAGAAGGAATTGTTCTAAGCCATCCGTGTTAGAGACTCCCATGTAATATGAATATTAGATAGGGGGAGTCCATGTGACACTTTTGACAGAACAAAGAACCATCCTTTGAGTAGCTTGCATAGTTTGAGTAGACACATCCAAAGAAGTCAGTTAGTAGAATTAAAATCAGTTGTAGTAGTAAAGACTTCATGATAGTATAGTGATAAATGGGTCAGCATTATGGACAGTTGTGCAGTAGAGTCTTAGATAGTATGGACAGAGATGGATTCATAAGAACACATAGTAGGTTTGGACAAGTATATGACAATGGACGAGAGCATGGATTCATAGATTGGTTCAGAGAGTGGTTCAGAGACAAAAGAACATTATCATAATGGATGATAATTACAAAGGAAATGGCTTGAACAATGCTAATGGATTTCAAATTGACAGATATTTTTTTGGACACATGCAGTGCATACAACAGTTCACATTCAAAATAGAGTAATAATCAGAAACAACAATGACAAAAATTCCTACAAGATATGAAAAGGAAGACCAACAAATGTGAAGCACTTCAGAGTATTTGGAAGAAAATGCTACATCAAAAGAGAATATGGTAGAATGGGAAAGTTTGACTCTCGTGTGGACAAAGAAGTACTTGTTGGTTTCTCAAGTATGAGGTAAGAATACAAGTGTTACAATCTGAGGTTGAACAAAGTTGTGGAAAGCATCAATGTAACAATTGATGAAACACGTGGACAAGAATAAAAGGAAGAAGAAAATGAATCAATGGAACAACTTTACAAAGAAGAAACAAAAGATGAAGTATAAGTAGAAGGGGAATATGAAGAAGATCAGACAGAAGTAGAAGAGAAAGTTCAACAAGTGCCTCCAAAGACACCTAGGAAACAAGTACAAAAGAATCATCCTTCAGATCATATTATCGGAAACAAGGATGCAAGAGTTGAAACTAGAAGAAGAATCCATTCACCAGAACAAATGCACCTAGCACTCTTATCTACAATTGAACCAAACTGTTTTGAAGAGGCTGACAATGATGAATTTTGGAATAAGGCCATGGATGAAGAATTGGATCAAATAGAGAAGAATGACACTTGGGAATTTGTTCCAAGACCAAAGAATAAGAATATGATTGACACAGAGAGGGTTTTCATAAATAAATTCAATGAATATGGACATGTTACAAGGAATAAAGCTAGATTGGTATGTAAAGGATACACACAGGTTGAAGGAATCAACTTTGAAGAGATATTTTCCCTATTTTTTAGAATGGAAGCAATATGATTGCTCTTAGCTTATGCATGCTCCAAGAATATTAAAGTGTATCAGATGGGCGTGAAATCATCTTTTTTGAATGGGGAACTTGAAGAAGTCATCTACATTGAACAAACATAAGGATTTTAGTTGTCAAAGGATGCAGATTATGTGTGCAAATTGAAGAAGGCCTTGTATGGTCTAAAACAAGCTCCTAGAGCATGGTACTCTAGACTTGATAAATATCTACAATAGGCAAGATTCAGAAAAAGGAAGTGCATACATCAACCTCTACATCAAGTTTACTCAATATAGTATTTTATTAATTGAATTTTATGTTGATGATATTATTTTTGGGAGAAATGATGATAGGTTAAGCCATAAATTTGCAAAGGATATGTAGAATGAATTTGAAATGACATTACTCGGAGAACTATCCTTCTTTATGGGTCTTTAGATACGTCAAATCAACCAAGGAATTTTTATTTCTCAAACTAAGTATATGAGAGTAATGCTAAAGAGGTTCAGAATGGAAGATTGCAAACTAGTTACCACTCCTATGCAAACTAGTTACAAGTTGAGAAAAGATGATGATTCAAAGTCTACAGACCAGAGGGAAGACATGCCAATGATTGGTAGCTTACTATATTTGACAACATCTAGACCATATGTAATGCAGGAAGTTGGATAGGTGGAATGATTTCAAGCAACACCAAAGGAATCACATGTCTTAGCATTGAAGAGGATTTCTAGATATCTCAAAGGAACAAAAGAGTTTGGATTATGGTATCTAAAAGGAAAGGATCTATCACTTATTGCCTACACACATGCATATTGATCAAGTTGCATTGATGACCGACGGAGAACCAATGGAGAAACATTCTACTTGGGTGAGTGTTTAATATCTTGGCTAATCAAGAAACAATCATCAATATCTTTATCTACAGCTGAAGAAAAATTTATTGTAGAAATAGGATGCTGTACACAGGTTCTATGGATGAAACAAACTATGATAGATATATAGGTTGTGTATGATGAGCCCATTCTAATTTATTTTGATAATACAAGCACCATCGATATATCAAAGAGCCTGGTGATGAACTCCAAGATGAAGCACATTCCAATCAAGTATCACTTTCTACGAGAATAGGTTGTAGAGAAGAATATCAGAATTGAACATGTGGGCACAAAAGAACAAGTGGCAGACATATTTACAAAACCGCTTCCACGGGAAGCCTTTGAGTATCTTCGCCAGAGACTCAAAGTAATTTCTACTCTAAAATGAATTTTTTTGAATGCTTATCTTATATGTCTTAGATTTACACGAGGAAGAACCATAAAGAGGACAATTCATATGGGAGATCAGTTTCAAGAAGATTTCGATCAGAAGGAGCAGCCTCGAACGGAAATATATCTTTTCCATTGATGACAAAGGGGGAGAGATATATCATATGCAAAGGTAAATTCTTGGAGAAAGAGCACATAGGCATGGTTCCAGGGGGAGCGATGGTCACAGGGGGAGAATGAGTGATATGACATTAGTATTGCATAAAATTATTAACATCAATGCCAAAGGGGGAGATTGTTGATTATTTGGGTTGGTTTTCATTGATGTCAACCCTTGAAGAAAGTCCGGTAGCAAATTCTGGTAGAAAAAGGTTTGGGTAATGGACCCAAATTTGTTTGATGTATAATGGTATGAGTTTTAATATATTTGACGGTAAGAATATTTTAGATTGATAGTAAATGTCATGCCATTTCTGGTGGTATGTGGAGCGTCACATAACTCCTCACAGTTAGAGATTTATGGCCATGTGAAGTTGGAGAACCCTCATGAGTAATCTAGAAGCCCCAAAAGGTCAAAGTAGTTAAAGTGTTTGCAAAGAAGAAATTATTTAAATGATAAAGTGAAGTGATGAGTGTACTATAAGTCAAAGTGGATACAAAAGAAATTATTTAAATAATAAAGTTAATGGATAAATTACTAAGTGGTCAAGTGGTTAGAAGTGGGTTAGCCCTAACATAAGGAAAGTGGTTTAAGATGGTTAGAAGGTAACCCCTTGAGGAAGATACATAAAAGTATAAATAAGAGGCAAGGGTCTCTCATTTAATTACAATTGAGAATATTGAATATCTAGAAGTGACTAAGGTAACCAAAGGATATCTAAGGAAAATTTCAGAGGGAAGGTGAAGTAAAGAAGGCTGAAATTCAAGGGAGGATAAATTCTTTTGATGATGTTGTCTAAGGTATGTTCTTTACATGTCATCTCACCATTTTCGCAATAACTTTATCGCTAGAATGATTAAGACCAAGGAATACAGAGACCATTTGGAAAACATATCCAAGTAATTGTGATACAAATTTCATCTTGTGTGTCATTGTATTTTGGGAGTTACACTCCGTGGAAAATAGGGTTTGTGGCTAGTCCTGAAACTAGTCTAAAACAAGTGTTTAGGGTAAAAACATCATAAATTCTTCATAATAGATAAAAATTAAGTAAGACCAAATGTATTGATTAGAGTACATTCTATAGTATGTTTTTTACAATTTTCATATCTATACAACAAATATTCTGTGCAGGGAATTCTCTACAATTTTGATCTCTAGAATAAGCCATAATTCAACAAGGTATGCTATTTTTGCTATAACTCCTTTTCTGAGAGGTTCCAAATAGTGAAACCTAGAGGAATTGCATAAAATACACTGAATAAAATTATGTACCATTTTTAGATCTTTATTCATTACACATACATAGTTATGATCATTTCAAGTTAGGGTTGTTGACTAATCCAAAATTATTCATGTGAGACTAGAGTAAAGTTTGATAAAAATGATAGTCTCTCGTTGTTAAAGTTAGGGAAGGTTTGAAGGTATCTAATCATATACACCAGGTCTATTACAGAGTTACAAATCATATTTGGATGATGAAATGGATTGGGGATTTTGGTTGAGGTACATGTTGGGTACATGGTTGAGACAAGTAATTGATGAGTAGTTGATGCATGATTGGTACATACTTGGTACATGGTTGGAGGCACTTGTTAGTAGTATTATTGACACATGGTCTATGGATGATGTATAACAATTGTCTTGGTATATTATTAGAAGCACATATTGATCTTGGTGATAATTATGAGTTGTTGTGATGTACATTGTTGAGAGTTGTCTTGGTGATTGATATTGGCGAGGAGATTTGATTTGGTTGATAAGATTGTTTGGACAGGTTATTGTGACAGGTTATTTGTATAGGTTTGGTGCATGGTTGATGCACTTGTTTATGGTACAATTTGAGGTATAGGTTGATGTATAGTACATGTTGGCACATGCTATTGATACAGGTTGTTACAGGTTATTTGGTACATGTTGATTTATGGTACATGTTGGCACAGTTTATTGGTACAAGTTGTTACAGGTTGTTTGGTGCAGGTTGATTGGTACATGTTTACAATAGTATATCTCACAGTGATAGTGTGACAGTGGTTCCATCATTCTACTTATATTTCAGGGTGGTTGGACAGGGCAAGGATAGGTGGTTGTAGTCGAAGAACATAGGGGGTTGTAGCCTCCTTCTGGTTGTAGCCAGAGAATTGGGGAGTTGGAGATTCACTCAATTTGTAGCTAGAGAATTGGGGAGTTGGAGCTTCCGTTAAGTTGTATCATGACAAACTAGGGGGTTGGAGCCTCCTTCCAATTGCAGCTGGAAAAAAAAGGAAGTTGGTGCTTCCAATGAATGTAATTCTTAAAGACCTATAAGAAAAAACATTATGTGGTTTTCTCCCTCTTTGGGTTTCCATGTTAAAACACTGGTGTACTGTGTATGTGTATGATTACTCATTTGTTCATTATTTATTTACTCTGCAACTTTTGGAAGATAATTCTACATTGATATAACACTTGCATTTTATGGTTAAAAGGATTATATTGCTCTATTACTGATTCACCCCCCATCTTAGTAATTCAACAATATGAAGATGAAGGGTCCCTTTTTTCCCTCTCCTTCATTATACTAGATTGGCTCCAAGTTGTTCGCTAGGAATGGCTATAAGATCCTAAAATTTCACGTTTGATCCAACAATTGCAAGACAATTCTCTAGTTTCCCTAGGGTACTCTTGGTATAATGATGAGCTTCGCTAGAAAGGTCATTTGTATTTAATTAAAAAGTCACAAATTAAATCCACGGTGATTTCTGAGCTTCATGCTACACCCACAATTGGGCACTCAAGGTTTACCAAAACCTATCACAGGGTCAAACGTTCTTTTTTCTAGGATTGTATGAAATAGTACGTTCACACTTTTGTGGTGGAATGTGGTGTATATAAACAAAACAAGGGAGAAACATTCAAATCCACGAGCACACTACAACCACTTCTGATTCTACCAACTATTTTGAGGGATATCTGTATGGATTTCATTGTTGTCTTACCTAAATCAAAAAATAAGTCAGTCATCATGCTGGTAGTTGATCGTATTTCTAGGTATGCTCATTTTTGTGCTCTTCAATACCCTTTTCCCACCTCCACCATGGCTCAAATTTTCATGGATCATATCTTCAAGATTCATGGCATGCCTCATTCTATTGTTTCTGACAGAGATCCCAGTTTCACCAACAATTTTTGGCAAGAATTGTTCATGCTACAGGACACCCAATTTCATCTCATCATTGCCTATCATTCCCAAACTGATGGTCAAATTGATGTTTTCAACATGTGTTTGGAAACATATTTGAGGTGTTTTGCATCTGAAAGGAAAAATTAGTGGGCTCAATGGTTACCCCTAGCTTAATGGTGGTACAACACTTCCTACCATACAACTACTCACATGACTCCTTTGAAGCAGTATATGGACAAAATCCACCTTTAGTTCTCTCATACATGTCAGGTGTCTCGAAGGTCCAAGAGGTTCACCAAACTCTTACATTTTGAGAGGATACTTTGTGTACCCTGAAAGCAAATTTGGTCATGGCTCATAATTGAATGAAGCAACACGCATATCAAGGTCGCTCAAAACATCAATTTGTTGAAGGGGACCAGGTGTTTCTTTGACTACAACCTTATAAGAAAAATTCACTCAAGGATGACCATTGTCAGAAACTAGTGCCCAAATTCTATGGTCCTTATACGGTTCTCAATCACGTGGGAAATGTGGCCTATCAGTTAGATTTTCCCAATCACTCTAAGCTCCATCCTATTTTTCATGTTTCCTACTTAAATAAGGTGATTGGAACTAAGTGTCAAACTCAAACCAGTATTCTCGAGTTGGATGAATAAGGCTCCATCTGGTTGCAACCACAAGCAGTCTTGGAACAACATTAGTGTTGTCTCCATCAGTGCACCATCAAGGAAGTGTTATTACAGGGGAAAGAGACAACTCCAACATATGCCACATGGGAGCCACCTACCATTCTGCAACAATTTCCTGATCTCAATCCTTGAGGACAAGGTTCTTTTGAAGGGGGAGGGAATGTTAGGTACCTAACTTCCCTAACCCCTCACATAGGTAGAATAATTTATTTTCCATGTAATAAAGGCCAATATTAATATGTCCTAGTAATAAGGAAGAATAAGTCAAATGTAAAAACACCTAATAGAAGCTTCCGCTTCTCGAATATCTTCCTCTAGATTCTTCTTTTGGTAGATAGATTTAGTATAAATAGGAGTTGAGGGAATGATAAGTTTTGTATTGATAACTATTGCAATAGAGCACTTCTCTGCTGGCGGTTTCCCCCTCGAAGAGGCAAGTGAACATTGTTTCCTATCAATAAAGGTATTATTTTGATGATGTGGTTTCATCTATTGTGTTGTTTTGTTATTATTCTTTGAAATATTTATGTTTTCAACTATAGATCTATTACCTTACAAAAATGATTTAATCAGAATAATCGATCGTAGGATCCAAGAAGTGGTTATAACTAGAAGGGCATGTCCAAACAAACAACATATAAAAGAAACCTCAACAAGCAAGTAAAGGAGAGTTTTTTTTCGTCACAGTAAGTCAAGTCACTATTTTATTTAAGCTTTTACCTTCTTTTACTCTCAATTTGCAGTCGTCCAACCTTTTCTATTTCATGGTTTGTGAATGCCAAAGGTCTATTCCTAAATGTATCTTCTTTTCTTCTTCAAGGTCCTTTCATTTATTTATCTAGTCCATAGGATCCCCATCCCAATCTATTCAGGATGAATTCATTTTAATTTTGAATATTATAAACTCTATTAAGAGATTTTTATATTTTTTGAGGTTCCCAGAGAATTATTTGGGACATGTCTAGTGATTTATTAGACTTTGAGTTTTAAGCATGATATTTCAAGAGCGTATCTATTAAAATCCATTTGAGTTTTAATTGAAAATTCATGTTATGTTCTCTGCATATGTGGTCCTTTATTTATATTCTGTCAAATGAATGGTCATGCTTTACTTTATGCTATGATGAAAACAATGTTCTGTGATATTTCTCATTTTACTACTTTAAATTCTTGTATTATATCTACTATTGTGAATATCCATTTCTGAACAATCTTGGTCCTTTCTCATGAATTCTTTGTTTATGGATATTTATTTCATAAAAATCCTAGTCCTTCTCAAGAATTTATTGTAAATTTTGTATTATGTTAAAGAGGAGCAACACCTCTCTAAAAATGCAGGAGGATTTATCCTCGTGACGTTATATTCAATTTTCTTAATAGTATTTTAGATAAACAAAAGAGTTTCTTCAATCCCATATCAATATGGTTCAATCAAGGATGGAATCCAAACAAGTCAAAAAATAACTTCAATAGGCTATATCAAAACCTCCACAAGGCTCTCATAGTAGAAGAAAATACTTGAAGGCTTAGGTCAAGAAGCCTTTGGATAGAATTTGGAGATTGCAATATGACCTTTTTTCATTGCCAAGCCAGGGAAAATATGTAGAGAAATAATGTTTAGGAGACTACTCTGGAAGATGGAAGGAAAGTTGATGACTTTCAGAAAATTAAATATGTAGCTAAGGATTATTTTGAATCATTATATTATGAGAAGGAAGGAGTATATTCATACGTAATAGTTGAAATGCTTAAAAATATCCCCATGCTCTTAACCCCTGAAGATAATTATGATATTTTAAATTTGATTCAAGAATTTGAAGTCCACAATGCAATATAGAGTTTAGATCCAGACAAGGCGACAAGACCAGAGAATTTTACCATTCACTTTTAAGAAGTTTGTTGGAGATTTATTAAGCATGATATGATTCATATGCTATGGTATGTTCATAAATACTTCTGGCTAGGAGTAAACAAAAATTCCTCTTTTCTATCCTATATCCCAAAATAAGAAAATACATCTACCTTTTCTAGATTCCATCCCATTTTGTTGTGGAATGCTTCCTACAAAATCATGATGAAGATTATAGAAAATTGGTTACGAAAGATTATCCCAAAACGCATTTCAAAGAGTGAAGGTTTTTTCATGAAAAAAGGGACAATATAGATAAAATTATCATGGTACAAGAGGCTATTCATTCTAAAAGAGCCAATAAGTATTGGGGCATGATCATAAAAATAGACATGGAAAATTTCTTTGATAGAGTAAGACACTTGTTCCTTTTTGATGTCATGCATAAATTCATCTTTTTCCCTTCCATTACCAAGTGGATTGCATCTTGCATAGGTATGCCATGGATATATATGTTGGTTAATCACAAACCTACCCCATTTTTCTAGAAAAGTAGAGGGATGAGGTAAGGATGTTGTCTCTCCCCTTACTCTAAATCTGAATGGAAGAATCCTTGAGTAATAAACCATTTGTTGGCATAGGGGAAGACCCAGGGTTCAACACTCAAGAGCGCACCAAAAAATCCCTAACTACCGGCCCTTTCGGTAAGAACTGCGAAGTAGATGAAGTCTCACTCGAGGTAGAGGCAGGGGTGGTTGCAGGACTCAGGTGTCTGCAACCTTAGCTGGGACACAAATATGTGATTATCTTGCTTACAACGCACTTAGCATAAGTTATTTCCTAACATACATTCATTAATACACTTTGCAGAAAGCACATAGCACATTAGTAATTACTCAAATCTAGCACTTAGCAATGATAATCAGGTTATACTCAATAGATTAAGCACTTAACATCTTATGTATCATATCTAGCATGCATTCGTATCTCATAAGCACAAAGCATCAATAGATCTATCTAAACATATCAGATCACTTAGCAAGAGAGAGACAAACACATCAACACAGTACATAGAGTTACCGTGGTTCACCCCCACCTTGGGGCTACGTCCACAAAGTCTTCTTTATATTATCTTGGTCAAGCAGTTACAACACTAAGCCTCCAAGATCCTACCCCGCATAGGACAAGAGATCTGCACAGTTTTCTAGATCCTCTTTCCCCGGGTAGATCCAAGCACTAAGCCTTCTAACACTCTAGCACTCAGCACTTATTACAACATGCACAGAGCTCTTATAGTCACACAGACTTCTAATCACATAGATCCAACTTATGCACTAAGCCATCGAATAGACAGGGACCCCTTTTCTTACATGGCCTAGACCTCTATATATACATATAAAAAGGCCTAATCAAGGGCTGAAATCCCTTTCCTGTTACAATATTCCCAAAAAAACCCAAAAAGTTTCCACAAAAGGTGGCAAGATCCCGTGATCTTCACTTCTCTATGCACTCCGTTTTCAATAGGCAGTCGAAGTATCAAACGGTCAACTATGACCAAGTATTCCTCAAAACTTGGTCAAGGGCCAACATGAAGCATGAAATATATATTGGTAATATTATTGAAATAAAAATTGTAAGATGGGTGAAGGGTATTAATCACTCATATCTTGTTGATTACACCATTATGTTAGGAGGGGCTTCGACCATTATTGTAGTTCAATTTAATAAAATCCTAGACTCTTTTATATCTTCCTTAGCAGGAAAAGTAAACAAACAAAAAAGTTAAATTTTTGGATGGAATGCAATTTATCATCTTCTTCAAAGAATTTCAAGGATTTCGCAGTTCCCTTTTCAAGAGTAATGGTCTTCCTTCAGGTATGTAGGTATGCATCTTTCTCTAAGTAACTCCTCAGCTCAGTCCCAGTAGAGTATCTTGGACAAAATAAAATGCAAGTTCTACTAGTTCGGTTCACAATGGTTAAATATAGATAGGTGCATCATTCTAATTAAATTAATTACTATATCCCTTCTATTTTTTTAATTCTCAGCTATGCTAGAATCCATTGGGATAATGCAGAAAATAGCACAAGTACTCCAAAAAAAAAATCGGCGAGGAAAATTCTAAATATTTTCATCTCATCAATTGATCAATGTTAAGAGCCTGCAAAGATAGAGGAGGCTTTATAATTAGAGATCATTTTATCCTAAATCTAGCATTGGGAGGAAAATTGTTTTGGAGGCCGATCATGGGAAGAGTGGACTGGTGGAAAAAGGTTTTGTTGAATAATTACTTCAATGTGGTAAGAAAGAGATGGATTGAAGGGGAGTAGGAAAACCAGAGAGGATCCCATATTTTGAGTCTCATTAAATCAATAATCGAATTAATTCAATGAAGGCTCACTTGGGTGCCTAGAAATGGGAAAGAAATAATGATTTGGAAATATATCATAATGGGAAATCACTTGTTGAAGAGCATATTGGAACTATTACCATTGAAAATGTGGTTGGACAAGAGGAATAAAAATGCTCTTTTTGACATTTCAAGGTGGTATCAGAACTTAGGTAGATGGTTGGGTTGGCATTTTGAAGAGCCTTTGATTGACATGGAGCATCTTATGGTTTCATGCTTATCAATATCAAGGGATACAATCATCAATATTATCAGAAGTTATATCAGAGAGGGTGGGGAACCTTTGGATATATTGTAAAGGAAGGTTATCTATGTCAACTTATTTCCATTTTGTTGCCTCACCATTCACCCATCAATAAAAATGTTTGGTTCTTTGGTAGTCTCCCTAAAAGTAATGCATTTTGTTGGCTTATAGTGCATGGAAGAATATTGATTGCTAACAACCTTCAAAAAAGAGGAATCAAAGGTCCCAATAGGTGTGTATTTTGCAGGGATGTTAGGATATTTAGACATTGAGGACTTAGTTAATATCAATTCAATCTAATGTGTCATTAGGTTAAAGTGTGTTTCTTTAGTATGCATTATTATGCATTTGTAATCTATCCGCCACAATATGTTCTCGAGATAGAGTGATATGACGACTCATGATCTTAATGGCTACATTGATATGTGGCTTAACACTCTATTAGTCCATGATCTCTATTTAAAGAGAATGAAGGTTAATTTATTGATGATCGATTATGAGAAACTCTCTGTAATATTTTTTCTTTTGCATTAATAACTTGCCTCAAGTGGCCATATTGTTCGAGGCCGTGGATTTTTTCCCACAAGGGTTTTACTTGTAAAAATATCAGTGTGTTGATATTTGATATTATTGTGTGAGTGGTTAATGAAGGTGTTCATCCTTTGCTCGAATACCTGTGTTATCGAACATGGTATCAAAGCTCGTTTGAAGACCCACACCCATTGTAGATAAAGATATTGAAGCCATGTTTCCACATCTCTAGTTTTTTCTATTTTTGTACATTTTTTAGCCGAAAGAACTATTCCACTACATCTGGAGTACTCATTTGAATTAGAATATCTTTTTGTTTCACTCGAAAAGGTTTCTAATTTCCAAAGATACAACCATTTTGGTCTGATCTGGAGGTATAAAGTCTTAACATGCCCCTTTTAATTTTTTCTTATAGAGATAATATTTCGGTTTTCTATTTTTGTTCCTAGGTTGCTACTCTTTCCGGTCTATGTATGCTCTTTTCCCTATGCTCTGTGTGATATCGAAAAATCATAAATACAACAAAACGTGTTTTCTTATTTTCATATTCTCTTTTATGTGTGCTCTGTGCGATCTCAGAAAATCAGAAATAGAGAGAAAACTTGCATTTTCTAGGTAAGATAATCAAGATCTAACCCTTGTTGTTGTTGAGAAACGACATTTTTGTTTTTTGTTTTTTGTGAACACATGAATTTTCTTTTTTAGCATGCACTTCAAGGAAGTCTTCAACAACAACAACAACCCCCATCCTCCTTCTTAAGATTATAATGTGATTTGCACTACCTCACCTAGTTAAAAGTTGATTTACTCAGTAAGAGGTCTTGAGTTCAATTTGTTTTTTTTGTTACATTAATTTATAAAGTAACTTCATTGTAAAAGTGATTCCCTCTTATTCTATAGAAATGGATCACTTCATAAGCAACTTATTTGTAAAAGTGAGGTTATAAATTTACTGAAGGAGGGTCATCACCACGTGGACCACCTTCTACTTTCCACGTGGCTCTTTGGTTACCATTTGTGCCATTTTTCAAAAGTGCATAACTTTCACATCCAAAGTCTGTTTTTAGTGTTGTTTTTTTTAAACAATCTATTTTTTTGAGATATTTCCATCCATAGTTTGATATTTAAATCCATATTGTGTGCATGTTTAATATGGATTCTCCCAGTGATATTTTGCGTACCATTACCAACTAAGTCTCATGGAAATCCCATATGAAGGATGTACTAAGAAGTAAATGATTATGCAGTATTACTTTAGGAAAAGAATAAGAACCCTACGATGAAAATAAAGTTAAATGGGATACTAAAACTGACAAAGCATGTGGAATAATCATAATTTCCATCTCTCTTGATTTAAGGTTTCACCTTCAAGGAATTAATGCCCTCAATGAAGCTTAGGAAAAGATTCAAGCTGTGTTTGATAAACAAAATATTATTTGATCCCACAAATTAAAAAATCAATTAATAAATTTAAGTCTAAATGATTTTCCTTGCATTGAATATTATTTGTCTAATTTCAAAATACTTAGATGTTTATGTATACACTGCAAACTAGATATGAAGGAAGATCGATGCATATATGTTAGTCATTATAAGATTGGTAGTGCATATTTTATCTTCGTATCTACCTTGTATGCCACGAGAGAAGCTCTAGGGAGTTCTTATAAAAAACACTCTCTTGAGTTATTTTTTATTCTCTAATTTGAGAGCAAGATAACCTTGTGCAACTTGGATATATTAGCACTATAGGTACATCCAAAAAATCCTTAGTGTCCTAGTAGAAAGATAAATCCAAGAATCCCAAGAACCACCATCATCACCACAACAACAAGGAAAACAAGGGTCCCAAACCCTCTCCGCCAGCTTCTACTCCTAATGGTGACAAAGGAGAAAAATCCAAAATTAATAAGACTAACAAACATTGCAAATGTTTTGGGAAATATGGTCATGTGGAGTCTAAATGTTTTAAAAAGATGGAAGCCTTAGAAGAAGCGATGAAGAAGCAAAAAGTATGTATTAATTCTTCTTCTTTTTCTTCTGGACATGCACTTTCGACTTTTGGTTTCTCCTTCAATGCAACTTCTACATCTTCTTCTGATGAGTGGCTTATTTATTATGGAGAATCTTATCATATGGCTAAGAATAAAGCCATTTTTTCTGGTCTAAATGAATGTAACACCGAAAAAGTATTTGTTGGTGATGATAGATCTCTTAGTGTTGTAGGGTCTAGCACAACTTAGGTAGATAATGGCCATTTTAGTGATGTATTATGTGTTCCAAGACTTTCATGCACACTTCTGTCAGTATACCATATCACTCATTCATGTGAAGGTAAAACTGTAAATTTTTCACCCCATCAAATTGTAATGAAGGATTTAAAATATCCTACACATGTCCTAGCAACTGGAATTATTGATGATATTACTAGCTTGTACAAGTTTGACAACTTTGGGTCATCATCTTTTCCATCAATTTTTGATTCTCATAGCGATGACTTGAGAAACATTTGGCATGAGCGGTTTGGTCATCTAAACTATTGCTCATTGCAACAACTATGTAAGATACCTATGGTGACTAGTCTTGTTGGTAGGGCTTGCAATTTTCACAGGGCAGTTTGCACAATGAGTTTCTTGGAAGGGCTTGCAGTTTGTACAGTTTGCACAGGACTTGGTTTTTTCATTAATGTCAAACTTTAAAATGCCAAAGGGGGAGTTTGTTGGTTAGTTTTCACAGGCACCGTGGATCAGTTTGCACAGGCACGGTGGTTCGTAATTTGGAGATCAACATGCCTCTTGACATACCGAAACACGAAACTACGAAGAACCCAGGAGGTGAGCCTTTGGTTATAACTCGAGGTCACATGTGAAATGATCCTTAGAAGAGGAGTCAACACCCTTAGCTTGAATTTCAAAGATTATAGATTGAATAGCATATGACACATCATCCTAAGTAACGTCACTCCAAGAATTTCTATTTCAGGATTTTTGCATGGTAAGAAAAAAAATCCAACATCACGAAGTCCCAAATGCCGAAATACTGAAAGGGACACATGTCAGATCATTTCAGGGATCGTGACTTGGAGTGTCAAAACACTTCATCACAGAAACATCAAAATGTTGAAATGCGAAAACATTGAAATGCCAAAACGCTAAAAGCTGAAATGTCGAAATACATTTTTGTATAGCCTGTAGTCACCGCTATTTTTTATGTGAGAAGGAGGAGCTAGCACCAAGTTAAATCTCCTTTTGGAGATTGCAACATGAATAGATGAGAGGTATTCACCTCAGTATTGCCGATATGCGAATCGTGAAAGAACCTTTTGGTAAAGTCTTGTGGTCACAGCCAATGGGCATATGGAGTAAGCACAAGACCCATATTCTACATCGAACGGTGCAGATTAAATACTTAAACTGATCATGTGGTTGTTGTTCTTCTAGATGCCTTGGCCAATAATAATCATTGTAAGATAGTTATTCAACTATTGCAACTGAATCTTCGAAGCCTGAGGGTTCGAGTGTACGCTATGAATGTACATGGTAGAAATAAGTGAAATTTGGTGAGATGAAGGTTGGTATGTATGGAATTAATGTTACAACCATGGCTCTAAAGTAAAATTCATTTATATAAATGAAGATAAATCTGAAATAAAATTATTCAGGGACAGTGAGGAGAAAAGATGGGGTGAGAGAATTATTGGAAGAAAGATGGATCTGTAAAATTTGAGGACAAAATTTAATGCTTAATCTTTGATAGAGAAGATAAGAGTTGGTTTTCAGATTCTTAGTGACAGAGAAGGATTCCATGGTGGTAGGGAAGAGCAAGGGGAGACTGTAAAAGTCTCCTGTACAAGTTGGTGCTTGTACATATGGGATTTGTAGCTTCCATTCAGTAGGTGCTGAAGAAACAAAGGTAGCAGTCTCATCTGGGTTGTAGCTTAGATAAAATAAGAATGTAAAGAGGAGTTGGAGCTATCATTTCATTCATAAGAAGAAGAGGGTTTTCCCTTTTGGGTTTCCTCATGAAAAATCATTATGTCACTGTTTCATTTATGTGATTGTATATTTATTGGTTAAATGTATTACTGCAAGTTAAATGTTAAATGCATGATTTATTGATTAATAAATAATCTTCTTATAAAATGAAAGAAATTTTATACAACTGATTCACCCCCCCCCCCTTCCTCTCAGTTGACTTATCCTATTCAACAATTGGTATTATAGAAGGTTACTTCAAGATATCAGTTTAACCACTGGAAGTTTTTGATCATTCATAATGGATAAGAAGTCAAAA
>ML814138.1:165305-186372 GCA_009831015.1 Picea engelmannii | reverse complement strand
TCATGTAGCCAGACTGGTTAAAAAGGTCCAACCCTTCCAGCCACAGGTTCGTGACGACCTTCAACAAACCAAGCAGCGCGATGTCTCCAACAAGACAAGCAGCTCACCAAGATGCAGATTCAACAAACGCTTTTCCTTCTCCCTCGGGAACTCAACGCAATGGAGACCATTGCTTCCTAAGGAGGGAGGATTGATCCAGGTGGATATTGTGGCCACCCACCTTTTCCAACTGGCTCAAAACAGCTTTATGGCAATTTTGGCAATTTACTATTTTTAGCAGGTTTTAACTTCTAGGGCCATTTTGAGGGCCTAAATGAAGGTTTTTCGAGATAGAGGTTCTAAATGATAGCTGAAGGCATGATTGATCCCCCAAAATGAATCTCCTCGACGATACCTTTCCAATGAGCTATCACACGCCTAAAACGGAGATCATATGCAAAAGTTACGACCCCGGGAAGTTGATGCACCAACTTACCCAAACAGGGCCCACATGACTTTTGGCGCTTCATCTCCTAGGCTTAGGTTTTTGGATGTCTAGGACTTTTGGCATTACCGATTATTGTAAAAAGGCCTCCAGAGCCTCATTGTAACCATCTTCTTGCGAATGCAAGTAGCCGTCACATCTCTTCTCAGAGATAAGCTGCCACCATTCTAGCGAGTCTTTCACTCTGTATTTTTACAGTCTCTGTACATTTCTTTCATTAATAGAAATCGTGCATTACTGTATCTCTGTGTTCATGGTTTCATCTCTGATATATTTCTGTTATATTACTAGATATACGTGATATCTCTGTGCATTTCTTTATTATATCTCCGCTCTCATTTCGTGCCAAAAATAATCCGGATCAACTTTGTCTTGTACAATGACAATCATGATTTACAATTCATAACCAAATAGGAGAAATTGAACCAAAGGCATGCTAAATGGGTAGAATTCATGCATAATTTTACTTTTGTTATTAAGCACATTAGTGGTAGCGCTAACAAAGTTGTTGATGATTTGAGTAGGAGATTTCTGATTATGAAGGAATTTGAAGTGGATACCTTAGGGTTTGAACACCTTAAGGGAATGTATCATGAAGATATGGATTTTAAGGAGGATTATGAAGGATGTGACAACCCTTTTCTAAGGGACAAAAGTCAGTGGATAGAATATTTAATCCAAGATGGACTGTTGTTCAAAGGAAGCCAACTATGTATTCCAAAATTCTCAATGAGAGACAACCTGTTGAAAGAAAAACATAGTGGAGGATTGGCTGGACACTTCGGCCATGATAAAACTTATGCACAATTGATCTCTTCATACCATTGGCCAGGTGTGAGGTCCAGCGTGAAGAAATTTGTGGAAAAATGTAGAGTGTTCCAATATGCAAAAGGGAAGTAGCAGAACACTGGTCTGTATCATCCATTACCTATTCCAGACAGGTCGTGGGATTCCATAGGCATGGATTTTGTGTTGGGATTTCTAAGAACCCAGAGGGGGAGTGATTCCATCTTTGTAGTGGTTGACGTATTTTCAAAAATGGCACATTTTATACCATGCCAGAAAACCAGTGATGCTACTGACATAGCTAATTTATTTTTCAAGGAGGTTGTGAGATTGCATGGATTTTCCAGAAGTATAGTCTCGGACAGAGATGAAAAATTTGTGGGACACTTTTGGAGAACTATGTGGAAGAAGATGGGGAAAAAATTGTCCTTCAGTTCAACATATCACCCTTGGATAGACGAACAGATTGAATTAGTAAATCAGAGTTTAGGGAATTTGTTGAGAAGTTTAGTCACTGAACATCACAATCAGTGGGATCAAATTCTTCCCTGGGCAGAGTTTTCTTATAATGATTCTCCGAACCGAAGCATTGGAAAAAGTCCATTTCAAATAGTCTATGGGATGCATCTGAGAGGAATTTTGGAGTTGGGATATTTGAGACATGATGAGTTCCGAAGTGTAGGAGAAAAATACTTTGTTGTAGAGATGCAAAAGCTTCATTATCAGATAAAGGGACACTACAGGATATCAGTCAGAAGTATAATATTTGAATTGATTAGAGAATAAGAGAGGTTAATTTTGAATTTGGAGATCAAGTTTTAGCACACCTGAGAAAGGAAATGTTCTTAAGGGGAATATATAACAAATTAAAGATGAAGAAAATAGGACCATGTAAAATCCTCAAAAAGTTTGTTGCCAATGCTTATGAGATTGATCTGCCAGAAGATGTGGGAATATCACCCATATTCAATGTTGCAGATATGTACCCTTACAGGATGGATGACATAGAGGGGATAAATGATCAGAAGGAGATCCAATAGGAAAATTATATGCCCACAACAAAAAATCCACAGATGGAGAAAATTATAGATCAGAGGATTGGTAAGAAGACTAGGAGGAAAACTTATTTTGAGTACCTGGTGAAGTTGAAAGATCACCCCGCAAAGGATGCTAGTTGGGTAACTGAACCTGATATTCAGAAGCATGGAAAACAAGTACAGAAGCTCATGGACGAGAGCCCATGAATATTTGTGTCCAGGGGAGTATCATGCAGGAGCATCACCATTAGAAATTAAAGAGGTTGAGTGGAGGACAACTCAACACTCATCACACACATTTTCAAATCCGTTTTGATCCTAAGGAGAGTGCGTCTTTTATTTTTTGAAAGCATTGTAAATTAAAGATTTTAAATGTTTTGAGGCAAGATCCATCACATAAGGCCACTGAATATTGTAATCATCTTAATTATCTGTATGGTTGTATAGATTTCAAGCATCAGTTCTTATCTAGTTTGTAAATGCTCATTCAATGTAATAGTCCTTAGTATATGAATGTATTAACTATGATAGGATAACACTAAGGTAGTCAGAAGGAAGGCTGGAGAAGCCTCTCCGTGTATAAATATATGTAATCGATGCCCAAATGAGGCTACTGAATATTATTGTTGTTGTTTCTAGTTATTGTAGAGAGTTTCATAGAGTTGTATGAGTCCATGTACATACTTTACTAAATGAATACAAGCAGAAAAGGTTTGATACAAGATTCATAGTGTTACTTATTTCTAAGTTTTATGGAGTGAATGTCATGTTCTCTGTTTTATTTGTTTTATGTGCTTGAGAATGCATTTCACAGTTAGATGTGTGAATTGTTAATGTTGCTATAAGTTTCAATTGTTTCTCTTCTAAGAGTTCTGGTGCAAGGAGTGCATAGTGCCCACAAGGAGTGCAAAGGCCGAGACAAGATTGAATCAGAAGATTAGAAGAGTTAGCGTGAAACTTTGCAGAGGAAGTGCAAGGAGTGCACAATCGCTCAGTGGAGACCAGAGTTTGAAGAAGACCCGTGCAAAGTGCGTTTCAGGCCAACACTTAGTCGAAGTGTTTAAGAAATCTCAGAGAGGACGAGCGCAAGGAGTGTGTAGGGATATTTTTGAAAATATCTTTGAGTCCAAAATATTTCATAAGTTCAAAGGACGCAAGGAGTGCGCCAGAGGTATGAAATACCTCAAGGAACAAATCTTGGGAAGGACATCGGTCACAATCCTTAAGGAGGAGAAGTTTTTGTGTTTTAAGGGTCGAACGAATGCGATCCCTTTGAAAGGATCTAGGATCTCTCATTGCCATCAGATCTAGAGAATTTGTGCAAGGGTTAACCTTTGAATTCCTTCTGACTTCACGTATTCGAGAGATTTGGAGCATAGAGCATGGAGGAATCAGGACCCATGAAGGCCAGAGCCAATCGTGGTCGTCCACTTCCCAAGGAAACGTGTTAGCAGATCGTCAAATCTAGAAGACCAAAAGTCTAGGAGAATAGAGGGAAGAAGTGTTCGATCCCTCTAGAGTCTCGAAGTCCAAAATATATCTGGGTTGTCCATTTAACGGAGTGTGGTAGTCGTCGATTTCAGTCGTTCGCGAGTTCGCTAGTCCAGTGCTCCAGAGGTTTTAAAATATTAGGCATCTGGAACTCCCAAAGCCTAGAGTCCTAGAGTGAATCACGGTTTTTGGTAGACGGGAAGGTGCAAACCATTGATTTCTCACTGTGTGTGCTTGTCAGTCCGGCACTCCAGCGGAACTGTGGAGTGGAAATTCAAAATACCTCAAAGGTTGAAAGCACGAAGTGGGGTATTAGTCGTTGATCTGTTAGGAGAATAACAATCGTTTGATATTCTTCAGAGTTCGGCCCTCTGGGAGCATTGTGTGTTCGAGTGGACAGACTTTCTAAAGCCTGAATTCCCTAAATCAATCCCCATCATAGATTGGAGTGGATGTTGTGAGTTGTTGATCCCTATTGTGGTTCGACACTCCATTACTTCGATGTTTGGAAGGATTGGAGTCATATTCTATTGAGACTCTCGAAGATTGATAGCTCTGAAGTCCCTAACTCTTTGGAGACTCGAGGTTTATCCCACGGTTTCCAGGAAGGGATTACTAGTGCTTGGGGATCCCCGAAAGGCAGATTTTTCATTCAGGAAAGAAGTTTTAAGGCATGTGTCAGTGAATTTGAGGGCTCTGAAAGAGCCTATGAGCTGATTTAGCTCCTGAAGTCAATCGATCCTAGATTGAGTGGTCAAGTAGGCCCCAGATGAGGGTGGGGGTTTGCATCAAAGAGAGAGAGAGAGAGAGAGAGAGCTCATATAAAAATTATAAAATTTTGAGAACTTATATAAATTGGTATAGTTAAATTTATATAAAATTTTAAATAAATTGTAGTTATATTTTTATATTCATAACATTTTGTGTAAATATATTGGATCTTAAGTTAAGTTGGTAGATAAATTTGTATTGTTAAATACACATAAGAATGTAGAATAATAATTGATTGAGTTATTGGGCATTCTTGCACACATATGACGAAACCTATTTGCAACCTTACACAACCATACTCAAGGTTGATGAAAAACTACTGACATCTTAAATCAATATTGTTTCAAGTTGATTCTAACATGGGCATAGCTTTAAAATAACATCTTTACTTATTGTGACAACAAATGCATGTTATATAATAATTTAATTAATTAAATGTGAATGTCTAATTATCATGTAGGAACTGATTAAGAAATGTCATAGAAGAATGTACATAAGAAATAAATCTATGTCGAGATGTTGAGATTTGGTTAATTACTTTATTGAAATGTAATTTATGTTATTGGTGATTTGTACAAATGTGATATAACTTAATAAGTATCATTGCACATTCTATAACATGAATTAAGGCTAACAAAATGGATTGTGAAATTTGTGTAATCAAGCATAAGTTGACAAAACTCATCTTGCAATATTGCGCCACCTATATATAAGTTGAAGTTGACGAATCTATTTTGCAATCTTATGTAAGATTGTAATTTAAAAAATCCTCATTTATAATTAATTGACAATTTTGGGTTAAATTACACGGGCATTACATAGCATGTGAAAATGCTACCCTAGCTAAGGCTAAGGCTATAGGATACTTCCTAATTTCCATGAATAATGGAGTCTCTATAGTTATGGAAAATTCTTGTGCTTCTAGGATTACAAGCTTCTTGTGAGATTGTTTCACAATCCTTCTTTTGTCCTTATCAAAAATGAAAGAGTCAAGACTGGTCACTTTGTCAAATTTAGAGGGGGTGAATTCACCCAATACTATCTCACCTAAAGGAAAATGGCATCTAGTTAAGGTGATGCTTGAGGTTGACTTTGTTGGCCCAATGTCCATTGGATAAGTATATTGTGCTTCTTCCTAGGCCTTCTGATCTTCTTCTTCTTCATCTCGCTTCAGTTTCTCCTCTTGTTCTTTCCTAAATTTTTCTTCTTGTTGTTGTTGGAGCTTCAGTTCTTCAACATCTTTCTTTCTCTTTTCCTCCTCTATCGTTTCCTTAGTTGCGGCTTCCTATTCATACTAATCCTTAGAGATTCAACTTGCTTTTCCAAACTTAATTTTTCAACTGATGCCTTGGCTGCAACTTCCTTTTCATCCTTTTGCTTCTCTAGGTTCTCTTGTTCTATTTTGTCTTTTTTAGGTTTAGAGCAACCTCCCATTCTAAAAAGAACATCAGCATAATTGATATCCATTTTATACAGTTCTTATTCTTTCCATGCCTCATTCCGGTATGGCCAGTTGTATTTACAGGTCTTGCAGTGCTGACTGACAACTCCTAGGGTGTCATGTCTATGGAATCTTTCATCCCAAAAATGGAAAGTTTTGAAAATATTCACTTCTATCTATTCATCTTTGTCGTCTTTAAATCTATAAGATCCTACATGGAAGGGTTTTGGATGCCAAGGTGGTTTCTTATCTTAGGCTAAATTTTCCTTGACTCCATGGACCAGAGTGTGGTATATGATTTCCTGAAGGACTAGTTAATCTAGTATGACTTTTGGAAGCACATGTGGAGCATTTTTTGCTCCATCTATTTTGATATAAGTCCCTTTCTTTATAACATACTAGTCACCAATCATGTTGACTACTTGTATTGTTTTTTCCGACATACAGAACGTTGGAGCAAAGAAAAACAATCGATATAAAGGAATCAAGAAGTGTTAACATATATTATGATAGTGAACCCGATATTTATGTTACCATAGATCTTAAAACAATATGAATGTATGGGAGGGTCACCTGATTTCCATTGCAAACCCATATCGAATAAGTAATGGGTCAAATAGACAGCATCAAGTACATAGGAAGACATGTGAAAAGAAGGGTGTTTCCTTGGCACTATGTACTTGGTTGCTAATATGGCTTTCTCCAAAGAAGCAGAGAGAATTGCTACCCAATTGAATATTGTACTAGTTTTGGTGATAGTGTATGTCAAAGGCACCCATGATTCCTTGAAATTTAGGGTGTCATTTTATCCATAGAGTCTACATAAGAGGACAATAGCAATATTGTAATGTGTTTTCAGTAGCTTTGTAGGATAAGTCATTGTTCTCCTTGCCTTCAACATTGTCCTAGGATCATGTGGGAATTGTAGCATCCGATCATTGGTGAGTTCAACCTCTTCCACAAGGAGTTTATAATATATATGTAGAATAGAGGTTTGGATGATGTAATTTATTTCCCTTGTGTATCCATAATTAACTTGTTTTCTACTTCAATTTGACTAATGATCCATGAAATAACCTATGCACATGAGAACATGGAAGAATGTGCAACTAATTTGTGCAATTGGGAACATTTATCATATGATAAAAACCATCATTCGAGTCATTATCCCCATGAAGGAGTGGCATTATTGGGTATGTATCTTGTTGGAACATTTGATATGTGTCCCCCTATTTGTAGGTGATCCTTGTATCCATGTAGTAGGTAGTGTCATTGCATATTGGGCTCAGCGAACCAACATTTGCTTCTATCTCATTCTCTTTGTATGGGATTACTTTGACGATAGGCTCTTTTCCCCTTCTGGATTTCTTGGAAGCCATATTAGGGTCCTACACTTCACCCATGTTGATAACATCAAATGTTAGCATGGTCAATTGTAATATTTAAGCAGAATAAGAATTCCCATGTGGATACAAATAAAAAGGGTTCAAATTGTTATTTAACATTAAATATGTTAAATAACATTTTATAAAAATTTTAAATTTATATAAATAGAGTAAAATATGATTAAATTTGGTTAGATGAGTGATTGGTTTCCATGAGTCTCATTCATTATGTATGGCTATCCAAATTCAAAACTCGTAGAGAGGACACCTAAAAATCTATCCAACTAGAAGTTTTTAAAGAAGATAATAAAATGAAAATACATGGTCATATCCTATAATACCATCATCTCATCCATTAACTTCTCGTATGGGACACAAATTGGAATAAATAAAGAGATAATATCAATAAAACATAAATAATTATACGTTAATATGTATATGTTGTCCAATGTGTTAAGTTTCATAAAATCTAATATATTTTTAAACACACTAAGCTATAATACCATCATCTCATTCATTAACTTCTGGTATGGGACACAAATTGGAATAAATAAAAAGGTAATATCAATAAAACATTAATAATTATACGTTAATATGTATATGCTGTCCAATGTATTAAGTTTCACAAAATCTGATATATTTTTAAACACACAAAGCTATAATACCATCATCTCATTCATTAACTTCCCGTATGGGACACAAATTGGAATAAATAAAAAGGTAATATCAATAAAACATTAATATGTATACATTAATATGTATATGTTGTCCAATGTATTAAGTTTCATAAAATCTAATATATTTTTAAACACACAAAGACAGGTTCATTCTTATAATTTTAGAGAATTATAATAATATATTATAATTTCTTTCATAAAATGGTGGAATCCCATTTGGAATTTTGTCTTCCATTTCTTCTTAGGATCTCCCTTCCAGTGGTTAAATTGTACTGAAGGTAACCCGCTCTGATACCAATTGTTGATATTGAGAGGGGGGTGAATCGGTATCAAGTACAATTTAAAACCTTTTTCAACTTATACTTAAACCATTCAATTATATCCAATGAGCAATGAACAATAGTATAAGAGTTACACCAATACACCACCATACACCGTGCATAATATATGAGAAATAATCAATAGTTATTGTTCAAGGGAAGTAATGACTTCCAAATGTAGCTACAACTTCCAAATGTAAAGAGAGGGATAAACCTCCAAGAGGAAGATACAATCCTCCAATATCAAGAGAGAGTTGAACTCTCCATACTTGCACCTTCCTTCCACCCAAGAATATATGAGAGATAATAAAACTTCACATTAAATTATCACCATCAACCAACCATCACATAGAACCTGAAAATGCTTCCTGAGATTTCTTCAATTTCTACAATTATTCAGTTTTTGAAATACTCTGATCCTATATCTAATATTATTCAATTTATTCTCTGAAACTTCTCCAAGTTTCACTCCTCGAATCCTCCCCCAAAAAAATTTATAGAGAGAATGGTAGACCTTGTTCAACTATGGTTTATTCAGGAGACCGAACTTGTACAGATTTCCCTGTGCTCAATATTTAACATCAGATTCTGAAACTCACACACAAGAAACTACCATCCGTAATGTTTCCAATGAAATTTTTCCCACGTCATTTTGATTCTCGATGAAGAATTTATGACTTTTTTACCCGGAACACCTGTTTATTGACTAGCTTCGGGACTGGTCACAAACCCTATCTTCCACAGAGTGTATCTCCATAATTATAGCGAATCAAGAGCTGAAATTTTTACCACAGGTACCTTGATATGTATTCTCAATACCATAGTAATTTCACCATCTGAATCGTTCTAGAAAAAACATTATGGCAAAAATGGTAACATGGCCTGAAAATAACATACCTTAGAACACATCACCAAAAGACTTCATCCTCCCTTGAAATCCGACCTTATTTACTTCTGATTTCCTCTGAAATTCGACTTGTGTATCAAATGAATGTATAATGATATTTATTTATACCATTTATGTCACTTCCTTTTAACATTAGGGCCAACCTGACAATTTCTTATTTTGTAATTCTTTTCTTTAATTATCTTCAGGGCCTACATGTACTTCCTTCTTCAATTCACTTTTTCATATTCAAAAATTCATTTCTCCTCAACCATGAGGATGCACGTGACGTGCCACATACCACTAGAAACAACATGATGTATACTATCCATCCATGGGTATTGTATCTACAAGTGCATTTTCCTTCATGTCCAAATACCTTCATCAATCTTGTGGTCCAAAACCCATGACTAGGGTTGACATCAATGACAACAACCAATCTTCCAACAAAAACTATCTATATATACTAAAATGATGCAACCACCAGAAATGTGATCAGATCACTGCCTTCAAAGCCTTCAGTCGGTGCTCGCTCTATCAAGTTGTGCAGACCTCATTATGTCAAACATGAGCCAGACATAGTTATGTTCTTTACAGGAAAAATTTCCCATAAGGAAGCTTTGGATCGTAAGTGTGCCTTCATGGTTGCTCTTTGAAAAGTTTTCCATTTATGGGATGAGGCAAGGTCTCAACTACTTCCCACAATATTCAATAATTGTCTTCATTGGGATTAGGACTGGGCCTGACACCCATAACTATTCTCAGACGGTGCCAATGACTTCTACGAATCCATCCTGATGCCTCGAGGCCATGAATGGTCTTTGTTTGTGACCAATGCAAGCTTTGCAGGTGGAAGTATGATAGCGTATGCGCAGGGGTGATGTGGTGTCACATACCCACTACGACAACCTAGATTTTTCTTTTATTTTCGTCTTTTCTTCGAGGGACAGAATCCCCGAATTTCTATGGGGCCTAGCACAAACCATCCCTTCCCTTATCCTCCTCCATGTGATCGTTGTCTATGACCAGAGGCCTTACCAAAAAGGCACTTCCAACTTTCACGTTTTGGGATTTCTGTGTGCAAGCTCTCCTCGACTCCCTGTCCCTTGAAGTGCCGAAACTCGAAATGGGGTTAACATGCTCCTTGGCTCCCCTTATTCCTACTCCATGCGACCACCTCAATGAACACACACTAACACCAAATGGCGCTACCAGAACTCGAATTTTGAGATTCCTCTTCCAAGGAACCCTTGCTCCTTCAATCCCTGAAACCCGAAAGCCCGGTATCATCCAGATATATGGTCCAGATCATCGACTTGATCAATAGCTTGGATTAAATCCCGACATTCTACCTTTCAGGATTTTGGTGGGGTCTTCACTCCTATTTCCCTGATCTCCAAAACCTCGACGACTTTAGATATTCGCCATGCGTCCCTACAAATGGATGGTCCATATTTTTTCGAGACTCCTCCTTCCTACCACAAGACCCTGTCCGGTGACCTAGGGCTCATCCATAGAGCGCGTCGAGGTTTCGCGTAATGGGATTTTCTGACTTACGAAAATGAGGGGTCTTGCCCTTTGGTTTCCCAGGTGCCGAAATGCCAAAACCTATTCATGCTAAACCGATTCGGGGTTTCATTTACCAGGATTTCGTGACAGGCGAAGATGAGGGGTCTTGCCCTTTTTTTTCCTAGGTGTCGAAATGCCGAAACCTATTCACGCTAAACCGATTCAGGGTTTCGTATACCGGGATTTCAGGACTGGTGAAGATGAAGGGTCTTTCCCTTTGGTTTCACAGGTGCCGAAACACTGAAACCTGAGAGAACTACTCTTTCTTGTACAAGGTTTCCAGACTCAGATCACTTGATCCTTCAGAGGGTTCTTGGGTAATTATCCCTAGGCTTGGTGACCTGACTGAAAATCCTTCCTAATTTTCCAAGCTTTGAACTCTGTGATAGGGGTAAAGTAAACTCGTGGGTTTACTATAATGGTAGTCTTTTCAAGGAATTCACTCCATTTCTAGAATGCGAGGAAACCTTATGGGAGGAGGTGCCTTAGAGAAATCAAACTAGGACATAGCACGAGTCAAGTAGATGGAACAAATATCAAGGGAACAGTCTCATATTCTGAAATTATTCATTCTATACATAAACTGATTATGGTCATATAAGTATAAGCATGAATCCATTATTTCTGATCAAAACAAAAGGCAAACACTTCTATACAAAAACCATTTATGAGCTTGTAAACATGAGCATGCGTCCATGATATTCAATTCAAGATGCAAGATATAAACACTTATTAGAAACACCAGGTGTGACATGACTGCTGAGAGGGGTGCTTGTTTCCACCCAACCATAGGCTCAGTGACTCCAGACAGATTTACCACTAGCCACCCCTGAGCTAGACCATGATGCTTTAAGATTTAGTCTCCTACTTCCAGCTCAACGGAAGTCGAGGATGAAGGTTACTCTCCTCCTCCTTTGTTCAGAACTCCCTTATATTTCCAGAGTTCCTCTAGTTTTTCTTCTGCGATCCCTGTCACGCGCGCTTCCTTCTCTACCCCTTACCACACTTCCTCTCTTGCCTTTTCTCTGCAAGATTGCATGTGGCATGAATTTGCCTATCCGTGGTCAGGTCTAGGAGTTTTTATGGATGGGCGGTTCACTCCCATCCCCTCATTAACTCTTGAGGAGCCTCCCCACCTACCAATCTGACGGGAAATCCATTCCAAGGTCAGAGAGTTGCTTTGGTCTTTGAGAAAGTAAAAACCAGTACGGTACTGGCTCAATGGAAGTTAACGCTACCATTCAAGGTCCCTTCCACCACCTCTCATTAGCCATCGTGGTCTCTTTTAGCAAATCCCCCTCCCAACAGTCATGCAACACATAATCATAACATAATTTACATTCATCGACCTTTTATACAAAGGTCCATCAAATCAAACATTCACATCCTTGAGTTTGCCATAGTTCTTGGCCAATATAGTTATTTTTTTACAGACTAGGGGAAACAGGGTGTTATAATTCCGTCCCCCTTAAAGGAACATCGTCCTTGATGTTCTATCTATAAATATGATGTGTATGTACAGAAGTAAACAAAATCAGATATGCATGTTTCATGGCATCTTCCATTTCCCATGTAGCCTCATCTGGGGCCAAAATGTTTCCACTGCACCTTGACCTGTGCAACGGTTCGATTCCTGGGTGGGGTTTCCTTTCTGTCTAGTATGCATTGAGGTTCTGGCAGGAATTCTCCCTCTGGTTCCACCTGGGTCACAGACCAGTCAATTATATGATTAGAACTATGTACATATTTCTTCAATAATGAAACATGGAAAACATTATGTGCTTTTACTGTGGGAGGAAGTGCTAGCCTATAGGCTATGGGTCCCACTCTTTCTAGAACTTCAAAGGGTCCACAATACCGAGGTTCCAACATTGCACAAGCTTCCATCCTTAGGGAACTCTTCCTGGGCCTAACTCTGAGATATACGTGGTCTCCCGTCTTGATTTCTCTTGGAGTTCTCTTTTGGTTGGCGTAACTTTTCTGTCTGTTTTGAATGACCTTTAGATTTTTTTTTATCTGAATCACTTGTTGTTCTATTTCTTTCAACATGTCGGGTCCAATAGTAATTATGTTTACTGGGTTACTCCAACTGACTGGAGTGTTGCACGGTCTACCATAGAGGACTTCAAAAGGACTCACCTTCAGGGATTCTTGGTAGTCGTTATTGTATGCAAATTCCAGCAGTGGCAGGTAATCTTCCCACTTTTTAGGTTGATGCATTACATGCATCCTCAGCATGTCTTCTAATATTTGGTTCACTCTTTCCATCTGTCCATCGGTTTGAGGATGATAGGCTGTGCTAAACAATAATTTGGTCTCTAGACCAGCCATCAAGGATTTCCAAAAGTTGGAAGTAAATTTTTTGTCTCTGTCAGACACGATCTTTTTAGGCATACCATGTAGTTTGAATATCTCCTTCATGAATATGTTGGCGATATCTATTGCCTTGCAATTCGATTTGACAGGGATAAAATGGGCAGACTTGCTCAATTTATCCACCACCACCATGATGGTGTCATTCTGCCTGGTCGAGGTTGGTAATCCGGTGATGAAATCCATGGAAATGGTTTCCCATTTCCATTCCGAGATTGGTAGAGGTTGTAATAATCCTATTGGGTGCCAGTGTTCTGCTTTAACCTGTTGGCATTCTAGGCACTTAGATAAATAGTTAGCTATGTCTTTCTTTAACCCAGGCCAATAGAATTGTTTCCTAGTGGCCATGATCATCTTTTGATATCCCGAGTGACAAGTATATAGTATTTTATGTAGTTCATCCATTATGAACTTCTTCAAGTCGTCACAATATGGAATATACAATCTGTTTATGTAAGTTAGTTGACCTCCATCTATCATCTGGTAGCCTTCATACTTTATCCCTGTGGATTCTTGCTCTAGGTACGAGGTCACGGTCTGGAAGAATGTGTCTGTTTCTTGTGCATTCCTGACTCTTTCTTTGAAATTCGTCTTACAGGTGCTCACCACTTCCAGGTGAATTGTTTTCATACTTCTGCTAAGGGCATCGACCACCTTATTTTCCTTTCCTTTAACATGTTTGATTTCAAAATCAAACTCGCTAAGGAGGGCCATCCACCTAGCTTGTATGGCATTGAGCTTTGGTTGGCCAAACATATATCGCAATCCACAATGGTCTATCATAAGTACAAATTTCCTTCCAAGGAGGTAATACCCGCACATTTTTAAGGCATGCACTATGGTGGCCAGCTCTAGATCATGGGTCACATAGTTGACTTCGTGCTCATTCAACTTTTGGGATTCATAGTAGACTACACTTCCTCATTGCATAAGGACTCTCCGAGCCCTTCCTTGCAGGCATCTGTGCACACGAGGAAGTCAGCTTCGGGATCGGTGATCTTCAATACGAGTGCATGGGTCAGTAGATGTTTTAGGGATTGAAATATTTCTTCACATTCTTGTGTCCACGTGAATTTAGCTCCTTTCTTCTAGAGGGCAGTGATTGGACAACCAATCTTCGAGAATCCTTTTATAAATCTTCTATAGTATCCTTCTAATCCCATAAAGGATTTGATATTTGAAACATCCTTTGGGGTAGGCCATTCCATGATAGACCTAATGTTGTCAGGGTCTACTGCTACTCCCTCTTCAGATATGACATGGCCCAAGTAATGTATTTGCTTCTGGAAAAAGTCACACTTGTTAAATTTGGCATAGAGTTGATGTTCTCTTAGCACTTGAAGCACAAGTCTAAGATTTTCCTCATGTTCCTCTCTATTCTTGGAGTAAATTAATATATCGTCAATAAAAACCAGTACAAATTTGTCTAGGAATTTGTTGAGCACATTGTTTATCAAACACATAAAAGTGGCAGGGGCATTGGTCAATCCAAATGGTACTACCATAAACTCATAGTGACCATATCTCGTACTGAAGGAAGTTTTGTGGATGTCTTCACCCTTGATTCGGACTTGATGGTATCCAGATCTCAAGTCAATCTTTGAGAAGATGGAAGCACCTCCCAATTGATCGAATAGGTCATCGATCCTAGGTAAGGGGTACTTGTTCTTTATGGTTACCTTATTGAGTTGTCTATAATTTATGCACAGTCAGAGGGTATCGTCTTTCTTTTTCACAAACAGGACTGGTGCTCCCCATGGAGACATGTTGGGATGGATATAGCCTTTCTCCATCATTTCTTTTAGTTGTAATTTAAGCTCAACTAGGTCGGGTGTGCTCATCCTGTAGGGTGTCCTAGAAACTGGCACCATTCCTGGTGCAAGTTCTATTGAGAAGTCAATGTCCCTTCTCGGAGGTAGACCCGGTACCTCTCCCGAAAATACATATCTATATTCTCTTAGTGTGGGGTGGTCTTCGAGGCTTGGTTTGTCATCTTCAACTGATTCCAACACCTGCATCCTTTATAGTGGACATCCCTTTCTACGATACTTTCTCATTTGAAGAGATAATATTCGTCTCACTGAGACAGGTTTTTGGATCCCTTGAAGGGTTATCCTTCTTCCTTCTTCGATTACACATTCTAAGGTTTTATGGTAACAGTATAGTCTGGCTTTATATGTGGCTAGCCAGTCCATACCAATCAACAGGTCATACGATCTTAGGGGTAATATGTTAAGGGTTGTTTGGGTGGGGAATTCACCCATAATGAATTGGCAAGCTAGTATGACCTCTGCTACCTTTCTTTTGGTTCCAGTGGTTAACTGTACCAACCATGGCTTGGCGTGTTTATGTGGCTGTAATTTACACTTATCAACAGCCTTAGGGGCTATATAACTCAAATTTGAACAAGGGTCAATTACAATAGACACTAGATGGTGGTAATCATACCTTCCATCTCCACCACTGAAGCTTGGTTATTATCCAAGGCTGCATAAATTTGCGGCATGCTCCTAGCCATGTCATTGACGGTGGTAGCTTCTTGAACGTTGTAAATTCTTCGATTGTTCTATTGTCGGTGCGGGCAGTCCCTCAGTATATTTTTTTCTCCACAACCCCAACATTTCAAGGGCTCTTTCTTTGGGTTATCAATCTTTCCTGGGGTAGATCCAAAAGGTTTATTTCTGCTCTGGGAGGGGAAATTCTGCTGGTGTACACTCCAGGTTGGGAAGCTCATCCTTGAGTCCTTTTTATAGTTTTTAAATCTTGGGGATTTAAACCCCTTTTTCTTGAATCTCGAACTATTCTTCTACTTCCAGCCCTCACGAGGTTTTGTCCAATGCCCAAGTTGTTCATAACAATATCTTGCCTTTCGGATAGTGTCTTCTAGGGTCTTTGGCTCATCAAACTCAATCCTGTTCTGATAGTCCTTAGGTAGTCCACTGATGAATCGTTGCACCTTTGCATTTCCTGATTTTATATAGGGTACATACCTCAGCAACTCGAGGAATCTGCTGACATATTCCTCTATGGTGAGTTTCCCCAGCTTGAGTTCATAGAATTCTTTAGTCTTCTCGTCGAAATACTTTTCCGACAGATACTTCTTCCTGAAGTATTTCTCAAACCGTTCCCAAGATAGGTCTTCTTTGTGAATCCCTTTTACGTTCTTAAGGTCTTCCCACCAAATGGAAGCCTTCCCATTCAAGTTGAAGGTGGCTACTCGGGCCTTCAAGTTTTCCGAGAAGTCATGGAATCTGAAATACTTCTTTAGTCCAAGAAGCCAGGCCTCCGCTTCCTCTCCCTTCTTTATTTCACCATCGAAAGAGGGTGGTTTGGCCTTCTTGAATTCTTCGAGATTATGATTTTTGGAATGATTTCCCTTCTTCCGTTTTCTTCAGGAATAAGAACTAGTTCTACTACTAGAAGATCCCTCCAAGTCCCCAGTTTCCTTTCCAGAGGAATCGTCCGACGCTTGTCCCTTATCTCTGGGGTGGACCTTTCTCGAGATGCTCCTCCCAGTGTGGCCACTTAAAAGACCACCTTTCTATATCCCAGGTGGGCTTCGACTTCTCTTTGTCTGTCGTTGGTCCGCGTGACTGGTGTCAAGTCCATGCTGCAATTGTCTTTGTATGTCAGATAAACTCTGCAGCAAGACTGCATTAATTTCTGTTTGCTTCTCTTGCTCTTTTATCAACCTCTCGTTGTCGGCCTTGCAGCTCTGTAGTTCGACCATGAGGCTTCTCACAGTCTCATCTAGATCTGGATGGATCTCTACTGCTCTCCTTTCGTCAGACTCTTCATCTCTATTGTGGGTGCCATCCCCCACTTCGTGGTGTGTCACCATTCTATGTGTCTGCAGTTTCCCATGGCTAATCGTCCACTTGTTGTGCAAGAAAAACACTTGTTGTTAGTCAACATTATATTCATTCACAATCAGCACATAATTCATATTTTTCAAATGCATACAAACAATAGGAATTTTCATTCTTAACTTCGACTTTTGATAAAGGAGGTTAAGGTAAAGGGTTACTCCTTTTAAGAGTACTTCAAATGGAATTTCTGCGCAACTCATTCATGAGCCCAAGCAGGCCAAGTGCTGTAACCATGCTTTGATACCAATTTGTCACATTCCCACTATGACAACCTAGATTTTTCTTTTATTTTCATCTTTTCTTCGAGGGACAGAATCCCAAAATTTCTATGGGACCTAGCGCAGACCATCCCTTCCCTTATCCTCCTCCATGTGATCGTTGGCTATGACCACAGGCCTTACAAAAAAGGCACTTCCAGCTTTCACGTTTCTAGATTTCTGTGTGCGAGCTCTCCTCAGCTCCATGTCCCTTGAAGTGCCGAAACCCGAAATGGGGTTAACGAGCTCCTTGGCTCCCCTTATTCCTACTCCATGTGACCACCTCAGTGAACACATGCTAACACCAAATGGTGTTACCAGAACTCAACTTTTGAGATTCATGTTGCAAGGAACCCTTGTTCTTTCAATCCCCGAAACCCGAAACCTCGGTATCATCTGGATATACAGTCCACATCGTCAACTTGATCAACGACCCAGATTAAATCCCGGCATTCTACCTTTCAGGATTTTGGTAGGGTCTTCACTCCTATTTCCCCGATCTCCAGAACCTCGACGGATTTAGATCTTTGCCACACGTCCCTACAAATGGACGGTCCAGATTCTTTTGGGACTCCTCCTTCCTACCACAAGACCCTGTCTGGTGACCTAGGGCTCATCCACAGAGCGCGTCGGGGTTTCGCGTGCTGGGATTTCGCGACTTGCGAAAACAAGGGGTCTTGCCCTTTAGTTTCCCGGGTGCCGAAACGCCAAAACCTATTCATGCTAAACCAATTTGGGGTTTCGTTTACCAGGATTTCATGACTGGCGAAGACGAGGGGTCTTGCCCTTTGGTTTCCCGGGTGTTGAAACGCTGAAACCTGTTCACGCTAAACTGATTCGGGGTTTCGTATACTGAGATTTCGTGACTGGCGAAGACGAAGGGTCTTTCCATTTGGTTTCCCGGGTGCCGAAACGCCGAAACCTATTCACGCTAAACCGATTTGGGGTTTCGTATACCGGGATTTTGCCACTAGCGAAGACGAAGGGTCTTTCCCTTTAGTTTCCCGGGTGCCGAAATGCCAAAACCTATTCACGCTAAATCGATTCAGGTTTTCGTATACTGGGATTTCACGACTAGCGAAGACGAAGGGTCTTTCCCTTTGGTTTCCCGGGTGCCGAAACGCCGAAACCTGAGAGAACTACTCTTTCTTGTACAAGGTTTCCAGACTCAGATCACATGATCCTTCAGAGGGTTCTTGGGTAATTATCCCTAGGCTTGGTGACCTGACTGAAAATCCTTCCTAATTCGCTGAGCTATGAACTCTGTGACAAGGGTAAAGTAAACTCGTGGGTTTACTATAACAGTAATCTTTTCAAGGAATTCACTCTGGTTCTAGAATGCGAAGAAACCTCCCGGGAGGAGGTGCCTTCGGGAAATCAAACCAAGACATACCGTGAGTCAAGTAGATGGAACAAATATCAAGGGAATGGACTCGTATTCTGAACTTATTCATTCTATACATAAACAGATTATGGTCATATAAGTATCAACATGCATCCATTATTTCCGATCAAAACACAAGGCAAATACTTCTATACAAAAACCTTATGAGCGTATAAACATGAGCATGCGTCCAGGATATTCAATTCAAGATGCAAGATATAAACACCTATCAGAAACACCAGGTGTGACGCGATTGCTAAGAGGGGTGCTCGTTTCCACCCAACCGTAGGCTCAGTGACTCCAGATGGATTTACCACTAGCCACCCCCGAGCTAGACCACGATGCTTTAAGATTTAGTCTCCTACTTCCATCTCAACGAAAGTCAAGGACAAAGGTTACTCTCCTCCTCCTCTATTCAGAACTCCCCTGTATTTCCAGAGTTCCTCCGATTTTTCATCTGTGATCCATGTCGCATGCGCTTCCTTCTCTACCCCTTACCACACTTCCTCTCTTGCCTTTTCTCTGCAAGATTGCGTGTGGCATGAATTTCCCCATCCATGGTCAAGTCTGGGAGTTTTTACGGATGGGCAGTTCACCCCCATCCCCTCATTAACTCTTGAGGAGCCTCCCCACCTACCAATCTGATGAGAAATCCATTCCAGGGTCAGAGAGTTGCTTTGGTCTTTGAGCAAGTAAAAACCAGTACGGTACTGGCTTGGTGGAAGTTAACGCAACCATTCCAAGTCCCTTCCACCACCTCTCATTAGCCATCATGGTCTCTTTTAGCACATCCCCCTCCCAGCAGTCATGCAACACATAATCATAACATAATTTACATTCATCGACCTTTTATACGAAGGTTCGTCAAATCAAACATTCACATCTTTGAGTTTGCGATATTTCTTGGCCAATATAGTTATTTTTTTACAAACTGGGTGAAACAGGGTGTTACATGTGGAGCGAGGTGCTTTCAGCCTTTAGCGCAGCTCCCCTCCATCACTCCATCCTCAATGTGACCTAGGGCCATGACCCTACGTAATTGCGCGATTGTGGGCACTACCAAGGGTGGTCTGAAAGAAAACCTCTTTTGTCCCTGCAATTCACCATGAACCGCCACGCGTCCCTTTCCAAAAACCACGGTTCTGATTGTGGCCCAGCCTTAAAATTTTAAAACGTGTGCACCTTACGAACCCGCAATGGAGTGTGACCATTGATCTTGTGATTTGAGATGAGGCTTCCTGATCAATGACCTAGCTCTAGTGCTTTAGATTGATGTATCGAATATTCCCTCTTCGAATGAATGGATGAGATCTGCTTCACGAATCGACCTTCGGGAGTTTCAATTCTCAAACCACGTTTCCCTCTAAGAAAAACCTCCAGAGGTGAGGATCTGATGATGCATGGCATTCTGGATAATTGAACGGTCCAGATTTATTTCTGGCTTCGGCCATTGATTTTGGGCCTGGAATGAGTCACTATGAGTGTTGTGCTTTGCGCTCATGACTGCGGCCTGTGGCCCTTGAAAACTTTATGTGATAACAGTATGCATATTAGAGTTTTGTAACCGTACCTCTTAGTCTCTGGACATTGCACTATGTTGGACATTTCACTTGTACTTGTCGATAGTTCTTGTGAACTAAAAAACATGTGTTGTAAATGACATAAACATATTTACTATGGCATAGTAGAATAAATCACTGAGGATATTTGTTTATTAAACATAGCAAGAGAATAATCTATGAATATTTATATTTGGCCTTGTTGTTGTGTTGATTTTTGTGATGATTGACTACTCATGCCCATGTAACTTGTCAAACTTTTTCTTATACAAACATGTGTACATTGAACATCACAACAAACAAATATGCATATGCATTGTATATTGTTCATAATTGATATGGATGTACATTAAGCACATGCATTGTATTTGATTTGGTACTACTATTGGCATACCTTTTGGAAGATTGTACTCCAACTTTCTCAATTGTGGCACATAAGGCTTCATCCTCGTGTTCAATTACTCTATTTTTTTTCAATGTAGCAATGCAGAGAATACAATGGACATGAAGGCAAGTTTCTATATAATTTTATTTAGTTCAAGGTAGCAGCACAAAAAAGACAATTGACATGAAGATAAGTTAATATATAGGAAGATATGTAGTATCTAAGAAAAAAAAAAAAGAGTTGCAAATCAGTAGAATAAATATACATAGAATAAATGAAAAACAATGGAATATGGAATACGGGTAGAAGTATGCACCTTTGTATGTATTCTTCTACATTTATGGTTAAGATTTCTTTGTCTTGTCCAGTTTTTCTTCTTGTTTCAGTGAAGGT
>ML814138.1:151220-164240 GCA_009831015.1 Picea engelmannii | reverse complement strand
ATTGCAATAAATGTTTCATCTGTCTGGTGCATTGTAGTATGTAATTCAAATCATTTTATATTGTATTTCCAGAAGTCATGTGTCACTGTTTTCATATTGACTGTAGGTTGTTAAAATATCAAAGAATCTTGGATGGGTTGCGCCTGGTGAAGATCCCCACAGAATATCATGTCAATGTTCCCAAAGTATTTGGTGTGCACATTTTTTATGTTTCTCAATCGATTGTCAATGGAATATAAGAAGCGACTTCTAATCAAAGGTGCCTCATCTATAAAGACAAGTTGTTGTTTGTCATAAATCTTAGACAAGGTATCTAACATTTCCTTATTGAGTGGAAGAAAATGTGACTTGTTCAAAGGCATTAAAAATGCGGAGTGGATTGTTGTTCCACCTACATTATATGCATATTTTCCTGTGTATGAAACTATTGTCCCCTTTGGTTTCATAGGGTCAGTCAAATTTTTTGAATCATAGATTCGTATAAGCATTTGAAATAGTGCTTTCGATGTGAATTTCTTGCATGTTCCTGCCCCGCCTGTAAGGAACAAGTGCATAGGAGTGTGCATGTTTAAGCGTTTTTTGATTTCTTGTTGTTCTCGATTCAACAATCGTCTAAATCTGTAGTATTCGTTATTTTCAATAAAAAAAATGATGTTTTGTGACTTGAAAGCCAAGATTGATACGTTTTTCAATGGCAATTGCTCGAGGACAAGGAAAATCTGCTTGCAAGTCATAGGACTCACAAAGAGTTCTAGTTGTTTTATGATTTGTCAATGTCTCATCAACATTGTCAGGGTTTTCTAGTTCATGAACTGCACTTTCTAAATCACCCCATGTTGGATTAACATTGTATGTAAATCTAGATTCATTGGTTCGTACTGTAGTCTCATAAGAAATATATGCAACTTCCCATGTAGGGAAGTTATGTTTTAATGTGTTTTCATTTTGATCAAATGGAACGTACAACAATAGTTTTTCTCTAAAAAAAAATTCATAATTAGTGTGTTTGTTGTATTTGACAAAGCATATTACATTTGGTTTTTCTCTTTTTGATATGGGTGTACCATTTTTTTGTAATGCGATACGAACTCTACTAGGCAGATATGCTTAATAGGATATGGACACTAGAGGTAATAATCAATAATAGAGCGACATATCACGTCTTCTGAATTATCAGGCTCTTGTTCTAGCAAAGATAGTGGTTTAAGCACAAATGTGTGTTTCTCAAGTGGAGATGTGTTTATGAAGACACATTTCCTTGAACTACAATTCATAGGTAGGGAAAGTGCAATGTGGACTGCTTGTTGAGAAGACATTTGTTGAAGATTAAGTAATGTATTTCCACGTGTATGTATGATTTGGATAGCATCAATATGACTTTTTCCATGTTCTTTGCGTATTCTTCTGAATGCACTTGTCATAGAGTTGCCAACCTTTGTCATGTATGAGGTATAATAGGATGCTGCAAGATCTGCATTAAGGACATACTGTGCATATGTATCTGCATTCCACATAACTGGCATGTCCTTGGAGAAATTTTTGTTCCAAATATTTGAAAGTTTTCGTTTAAGGAAAATTGTTGGTTGTTTAAGTGTAGATTGTATCCCTTGGATGTACTCATCTTCTATTAGATTTAGTTCTGCCAAGAAGTCTTTGAAGCTCATTAAGTGATCAAAGTCGCGTTGTTATAGAAATGCGAACAAATATTTATATTTCTCAATGAGAACATTGTCATCTAAACTAATTGGTTTTGTGAATCTTGTTGTTCTCATTGGCGGCACAGGGAAGTTGTATCTGCAATGCGATTTTTTTCATTTTTTACAGCTTCTTATATGATAATGTCTATGAACTTTGGAAAGTTCTGGATCCAAATGATCTGTGTTGCATGTTATGTATTTGTCCAGAAACTGCTCGATCTGTGAGTTATTGTCATTTATATAGACCGGTGCACCCTCTATCCATAAGAGTGTGTGGTCATGCTCACTCCCTCTATTCTAGAATTCAGTCACAAAATAGTAGTCCGATATGTTTCCGAAGAACGTTTCATCATGACATATAAATTGCCTCAAATCATTTATTCTATGTCTATAGTAACGAGTACATGTAACTCTGTCTTTTCTTATGAGGTAGTCAATGTCATCATTTTCCAATGTATCGATTTGTTTTTTACTTTTCCTATTCCTATACAATGCAGACACCGTAGGCACCAACGGATCCCAGTGATGCTCTGCACTTGTAAATGTGATGAACAAATTTGGGGGTCCCAATTGTCAGATCATTACAAACATATTTTTCTTGTTTTGTTGTAAGTAGTCAGGAGAGATGCGAATGTTTTTGAAATCTATGTATCCAATATCATATTTTAGAATTTTTTCTAGGTTTTCTTTGTACTTGACATATTTGGCCAATAACTTTCTTCCTTGTAGCTGGCCTTTTCTTATTTGTACCCACATGCAAGAGAGAACTTGCTCAATTATTATGCACATTGTTTTGAAAAACAATTTTTTTATGTGACAAGAGAAGTTGTCGCTTGAATGTAGTAGTTCCCATCGAACTATTTTTTGGTAGTTGAATCATTCTGTGATGTCACTGGGACGTGGATGTCCATAGAACAGTGTTGGGAAGTTCATTTCCTTAGAAAATTTGTCCTTGAATATTCCAAGTGGATGTTTACCTTCAGCAGGTGAAATTTTGACAATCTTGTCTTGCAAGTCATGAATGCGGTGTGAGTCAGTGAATCCATGTATCAATGTTTCAACAGGTCTTTCATTCTCTGATTCATCGCTTGTATCAAATTCACTAGTAGTGTCAAAATTCTGTGTAGAGTTGTCATTTCCTTGTTCAAGAACATTGTTCCAGTTATCATTTATACAGATGTTTTGTGCTTTGTACAGGGCCCTGGAACATAATTCTTTTAATGCTTTCATGACAATGTGCACACACACTTTACCTGTCTGGTATTCATTCTTGTATCGAACTATTTTTTTGTAGCTAAATCGCTCTGTGATGTCACTGGGATGTTGTTCTCCATAGAAAAATGTTGGGAAGTTCATTTCCTTAGCAAATTTGTCCTTGAATATTCCAAGTGGACGTTTCCCTTTAGCAGGTGTAATTTCGACAATCTTGTCTTGCAAGTCATGAATGTATTTTGAGTCAGTGAATTGATGTATCAATGTTTCAGTAGGTATTTAATTCTCTGAGTCATCGCTTGTATCAAATTCACTAGTAGTGTCAAAAGTCTGTGCAGAGTTGTCATTTCCTTGTTCAAGAACATTTTTCTAGTTATCATTTATATAGATGTTTTTTGCTTTGTACAGGGCCCTGGAACATAATTCTTTTAATGCTTTCATGAAAATGTGCACACACACTTTACCTTTTTGGTATGCATTCTTGTATTGCAAGCGTCTTTTGAGAGCTATAGAAATTCTCATTGTATCGCTAGTGAATTGAGGCAAGGATTTTTGCTCAACATCTAGTTGGACATGCACATTAATAATTGATCCTGTTAAGCCCATTTGGGGTCATTTATAGCCCCAGGATATGATTTGTGCAAATTCAATTCGCAAAGACACAAGTCTCTCTTCAAGTTCTGTAAGTATACTTACATCTGGTAGTGGTGTGTTACATCTTATTTGGTCAGGCGTTGCAAAGTGTGGCAATTTTCCATTTTCAAGTGATTGTTTGCATGGAAGACAAATATTGCCAATGGAAAATGTTATATCATTTAGTGTCAAGCTGAGGTATTCTTTTTGCAAGTCAGGGGTGAAAGACTTAGTGTTTTTTGCGAAATTCAATTGCTAGCAAATCACACATGCAATGGAAGGAGTGTCTTTAATTTGTTTCATATAGATCTGTTTTGCATCTCTCTTCCCTAGAAAAGCATGTGTAGTAAGTGTTTATTGGTTTTTACTGCTAGCAATGCATGGTGTTGGCTCTAGGCCACGAGATGTGATTTTCTCCTCTTGGTCAGTATCATGACCATTGTGGGATATGTAGTTGCACCTATTTCTCTCACGTATCTATTTTTTCAACATGCGGTAGGTTAACTTATGGTTGCCACTAGAAACTAGGTTCACTTGTTGAAAAAAAATGTTGAAGGTGGAATCAACATTTTTTATGAGCATTGCCTCCTCACCATCTCAATGGTGCAAACGGTGATGTTCTTTGTCATTGGACTTGTGATTTTTGTGTGCAGCAGAAAGTGTGAAAATGTGATTGTGTTGTGCACGCACAATTGTTTTTAGGTTGTGATATGTGAGTTTTTGTTTCTTCTTCGAGCTCCCTTTCACCTCATGATGACTGGTTGTACAACCCATAGGTCTAGAAGGAAGTTTACCAATGCATTTTTTTCTCTCACGTGTGACCTTTTTCAAGTTGTGATAAGTTAGTCTACGCATTTTGTTTAAGCTCTGTATGTCCTGATGACAATTGGGATGAGTTCATCCTGATTAGACAACATGCGACACTTATGCAGATTTGATGCGGTTTGGGTGTCATGGACAATGGATATTTAATTGGAAGTATTTATTATCAAAGGTTGATAATGTATGTGTGGCGTATCTGTTTTCAACGATATGATGTCAATTGTTCGATCGTAGTTTGAATCAATACAGTAGGAATGGACAGTGCCATCTGATAGGGTTGACCAAACCTATATATTTACTCTGAATATGATAGATATCCATTGTTAACAAAATGTGCCACCCTCTACATTTCCTTTCTCATATGGCATTGCCATGTTTACAAGGTATTGTTGCCAACTTCCAATTATCGACATACTTTCTAGGAGATATGGTAAAAGGTGTTGATGCAAGCAGTTAAACACCTATTGACTACCACCTATAATTTCATTGCAAAAGGATTGCATAGTGTAAAGGTGTAGTGAGTTCACATCAAAATCTATTGGTATCAAATAACAAATTTGCATTGAACATACTATCTCCACAACTAGATGCAATAGTTGTTTCTATGTGAAATCCATGGAAGTGTATATGATGCATAATTCGTTTCCAATGCGATTAAATATCTTTGCAGGTGGGGGACAAAGAAATATCAGGTCCTCCAAGATTGCATATGGATAATTTTCTATAGAGTAGTGGTTCATAATGACCACTTAGAGGATTGGCATCATGGAACAAGATGCAATATGGATCCCAAGATGCAGTTTTGTTGAATAGAAAATATCTTATTTTTCTTGTTAATGACCAAAATCCAATTGATATATTCAACCACTTGGACGGCCACCTTATACAAAATGTATCTCCCCAAATTCCCCTCTCATGTGCAGGTAGAGTTGCAGATACAGAAAACCGCATCTTTGAAAAATATGTACTGACATCATGTATTCCATGCTATTGGAAAAGAAAATTAGATGCCAATTCATATTGATACGACTCTAATCCCTCAATGCCACCATTTTTTAAACATGCCAAGAAATGATCTATCAATCCATTGCGCAGCTCGGTCGAGGAATAACGGAATTGCAATAGAACTTGAAATGCATCGAAGAGGTAATCTCCCACAGTATACGAGAATGCATCTAATCTAAAAATCCCATTGTTATGCAATACCTGGTCGATGTTTTCATGTACAATGGAGTCTGTATATATTTCATAGCACTCAACATCTATTACTTTCTTCATATTTTAAGTTGTGATTTTCAATATGTTTCTTAGCTATGTCTAGATAATATGCAAATAGAAAAAAAGAAAAATGAAAATTATAAGTTTTGAACTGCATATCAATTACGCTATGTATCCTTCAACCTTCTTCATGTCAAATTCAATGGTCTGTGGTTTCTATAGCATATGACAAACAAACAAATCTATACTGAGCATTGAACCATATAGAAGAGACAATGCAAATCAAATAACACTATAAATTTTCTCAGCACAAATACTGAGTATTTAAGACATATCATTGTTGAACTTATTCTAAGTGTGCATCTTATAATCGTTTCGGTAGCCATTGTATATATCTTTACAGTCTTATTCACCATTTATTTTCATCTCCACTCTTCACAAACCAACACTAAACAGATCTGAAATGAATTGTTGATGTCTCCCACTCAGAAAACTCATATAGATGGTATGTCGGATAAACGAAAGTGGATGAACTAGGCATTACGAACTTTTACCACGGGAACAGAACCAACACACATCACAACTTCTTAAGGTTTCAATTATATTACAAGACGAAGAAGATTTTCTAAGATGTTTCAACTATCTTACAAGATGAAGAAGATATTCTAAAATTGGGCACTGGGAAACTCAATCTGAGACTGATCAGTGAACTGCCCATTCAAATTACAGAGAATCATTTTCACAAGAAGAGGTCTAGATATGAAAACGATGACATAAGATGCTTTGGAAGACCCAAATTCTAGCATAAAACCAACAAATATATGTGGTTTTTCCTCATAGAATAAAATCTTGCCCTATCATAACCTGCAAAGAAAGGATGGCAAGGTCCTCGTAGATGCTTGCTCCATAATGAAAACTCTGAATTCGTTTGGAAAACCCCTTTGCATTTCCATTTTCCAAAGAGATATAGTATGATTTCCAAGACATGAAAGTGGACATATGTGATTGGAAGGGGACAACCTGAAAAAATGCACTAAACGTATGGTTTTCAGGAACAGAAATATGAGGAGAACAACCTATCTCCTTTTTTATATGTCACTATGGCTACAACAGAGGTGGGTTCTGTGTCCAACATTGACATTCAAAGGAGACAAGATTTATTGTTCAAGAACAAGAACAAGATAGCAATACAGTCATGTTTCTCTGGTCCCAGTAGTCACATACAAGGATGTTCTGCAAGAGGATTTTCACTCAAGCATTCCTAGTATTGGAAATTCTTACTTGCAAACTGCAAATAGTAAACAACAAACAACGAATAGGAATGAAACCATGGAACTGAAACTTACTTGTGAATGGGGAACGACAGAAGCACAGTTCCAATTGCGAGTGCAGAATCTCAACCCTGCAAAGTGCAAAAACATGTCAAACTATGGGTGCAAGACTTCAACCTTGCAAAGTTGAAGCAAACAAGAGCAAGCAACAAACAACAAACCAGTGAACAAGCACAAAGGGTTCCAATTGCAGCTGCAGGACCTCAACTTTGCAAAGTTGAATCAAACAACAATAACCAACATCCAACAAACCAAGGAGCAAGCAACAACCAGTGAGCCAGTAATGTCGGTGGAGAACAAGATTGCCCAAATTTACTGCAGACAAGATTGTATCCAAAAATAAGAGGAAAATGTATTCTAACAGGCTTGTTAAGTAAACATTTAAGGTTGTGAGGCATGTTAGGTAAACATTTAAGGTTCTCAGGATCATTCAAGGGCCTCATGCTATGTAAACATTTAAAAAAGAATGTAGTGTGGCAGACCTGTTTACGTACGTAATAATAATAAAAATGCATCTTTAAGTACTTAATAATAATTAAAAATAATAATAATAATAATAATAGTTCAAAGAATAGAGGCTATGCAAAAAAATTATAGTCAAAGGACACACTAATATGAAGTCAACTAATAAAAAATTGATTGACAATGCTCAAAACTTTGGATATCTAAACATTTAAATATAAATAATAAACATTCAAAAAGACTGTAGATGATCAAAACTTTGGATATGTTAACATTTAAAATATTGGGAATAGCGAAGCTCGCAATAAGACTTTGAATCTATTATCCAATGAGATCATGACATATAAGGTTTTTTTATTATATAAAAAATAATGTTTTTAGTTCTCTAGTTCGAATAATAGAGATTATACAAAAAAAATTAGTCAAAGGACAAACTAATATGAAGTCAATGAATTATCAATCGTTATAGTCCCTCTATGCCTTTGGCAGGGACTAATAATGCTAAAAGATTATAATAATGCATAGAAGATATGTCAAAGCAAGTTGGAAAAAATGCATAAACACATTTCACATTCTAAATAAAATCAATTTTACTATACTTGTATATAATTGTCCTCTATCACTTTACCATTAGTGTTGTCACTTTACCATCAAAGTGTATATATGATTGTCCTTCTTCAATGTTTTTTATATGAGAAAAGTTAAAAGCATACTGTCAATACTAGTAATTGTTGCAAACCAGCTAGTCCCTATCCTAAGATTGCCACCATTTGTTCAAAGCATAACCTGTAGGAGTTCAAATCACAATGTCATTTGTAATCTCCAATACATTGCACAATTAAAAATGGCATCATATTATTTGCAATCTTTCACACATTTCCCAATTAAAAATGACACAATCCCTTAACTAAAGACTAGAGCACCAATGACACGAGAAACATTACACAATTATAAATGACATAACAAATTCATTTACAATTTATGAGTGCACAATTAACACTAGATTCATTAAGATTATTATTGAGTCATTTTGCCATAGGTAGCCCCAACCAATGCATTTATTTTCAATTATTAAAATGAAAAGTTGTTAAAATTTTAGAGAAATTGACACATTTTGTAAAAGTAAACGTTATGTTTCTACTTTTTTACTAAGAATAATGTTAATTTTTAAGCATGCATTACAATAAGTTAGATTATTGTTTTGCCAAAATGACATCAATTTTTTAAAATGTATTTTAAAATTTTGTGATTGTGTTGTTTTTTTTAAATGTGTTGTTATAATTTTTTAATTGTGTGATATGGTAAATTGAGTTATTTTTATATTATAAATATTATATTCATTTTATTTTAATGAAAGCATTATAAATATAATTAACTTCATAATTATATTAAACTTTTAACTTATAAACATAAAAAAAAATTGAAATATTATTTTTCATTATTACTAAATATTTTTTTTTTTGTGAATTATAATGTGTAAATATTTTTTTTCATATTAATTATAAAAATTCTTAAGTAAAAATTAAGTAAGTTTCATGGAAAGTGATTTGAAGTAGGTTTCAATAATTTGACACTGAACATAATAATTTTAATGGTTTGTTTTTTTGAATGAACAAGATATCTATATCTAGATACTCATTTAAAAATAGTTTTTTTTTTTTCCACAGAAAATCTCTCTTTATATTTATAATGAAATATAATTGTTCACATATCTGACTTTTACATCAAAAGTTCCCATAGCTGCCTTGAACTGTTCATCAAAAAAACTGTAGAGTGGGTACTAAAATCCCCGTCTAAACTCCATCTATCTCTATGAGTGCCATAAATACATTGTCATATAGAAGGATTCATATAGCCCAATCATCATGCTACACAAAAGGCATCCCAAACAAAAAAATACTCCATCTCTAATATAAACTTAAAAACATAGTTGGGCCCTCATGTCCCTCTTCACATAGATAGTATGCAATGTCTCTCGGGTGCTTCAAGAGAGCCTATTTTGATAAACAGTCTGCCTCTTGATTATCTTCTCTGTAAACATGGCCAAAGGAAATAGTCCTGAAGAGCTTGATAAGGTCAACTATCCTTTGCTTCCAACAGTCCAAGGTGACAACCTGTAATGAACCTTTTCCCTTCATCCAATCTTTGACTATTTTGGAGTCTCCCAGGACAAGAATATTGGAGAAAGGTAGTCGAGAATCCAAGGTAAGTATTTCCCATACCCCCATAAACTCATCTCTAGTATTTGTTCTGTGTCCACAATTTATAGTCCATTTATAAGTTGTATGATCACTGGTCTTTATCACTCCGCCTGCCCCACTTTGTTCATCTTTTTGTTCTGCATCCCCATCAAACCATCCAATAATATTTTGCCCAGATGTAAATCCATCTGGAGCTCTCAGGATTGGTACTTTAACCTTTTTCTTGGATCCATCCACTGCGGATAAATATTTGTAGACCACCTTCTGAATGGAAGGATTTCCTGTCTCAAAGATGGAGTAATTTATTTCAATCCAGATGTACCAACATATATAGGTTGGCAAGGAAGGGTATGTTCTATTCTGATCATTCTAGAATTTAAAACACTCAGTAATTGTTGCACCATTTCACCCAGTTGTGAGAGGAAATGCTACTTTTATTTTATCCCATATAGAAATAGTAAAGGATAAATTCACAAATATATGGTTTACAGACTCCCAATTACTTTTTCACAGATGACATAATGCTGGCCCTATAATTCCTCTGTGTTGTAAATTATCCCATGTGAGGATTTTGTTTTCTGCAATCTACCAAACAAAGAGTTTAAGTTTTTGTGGACAGTCCCATACCCACAATTTTTTCCTCCATCCTCCAATCATATTAATCCACTGCTTTGTCTCTAAGGCATTACAAACATTTTTTGCTATGAGTTGGCCTGAATAATCACCATCGGTCCATTTTAAGACATCTGGTCTATCTAGCAACTAAACACCTGATTCTATTAAATCTCTTTTGTACCTCTCCCATTCAAATTTTGTATCTCCCATGAGGCCCAACTCCTCACTATCTAGCCAAATGGAGCAGATCGTGCCAGGGCGTAGTGTGTGGCTAGCCTGATACAAGTAGTAAACATTTTTATGATTGAGCATTGTTACCAGATCTTTAGACAAGATCATGTCTTTTCCCATTCCAAGGATCATATGTTTTCCAATAATTATGGAATTCCCCGATCCTAGGCTCCAAGCAAGAAAATGTAGGATAAGATGTACTGATTTTAGGAGATTTCATAGGAAGAAATAAAAGAATTTAATACTAAACATCATAATTTTAATGGTTTGCTTTATTGAATGGACAAGCTATCTAGATACTCACTTAAAAGTAAGTTTCATAGGAAGTGATCCAAAGTAAGATTTAAGAATTTGACATTAAATATCATAATTTTAATGGTTTGCTTTGATCCGGAGTAAGATTTAAGAATTTGACATTAAATATCATAATTTTAATGGTTTTGTTTTTTGAATGGACAAGCTATTTAGACACTCACTTAAAATTAGGTTTCATAGGAAGTGATTCGGGAGTAAGCTTCAAGAATTTGACAATGAACATCATGATTTGTTTTTGAATGAACAAGCTATCTATATACTCACTTAAAACTGGGTTTCATAGGAAGAATCATAAGAAGTGATGCATAGTAAGTTTTAAGAATTTGAAACTGACATCATAACTTTCATGGTTTTCTTTTTTAATTGGACAAGCTATTTAGATACTCACTTAAAAATAGATCCTATAGAAGAATTAAGTTTCAAGAATTTTACAGTGAACATGATAACTATAATGTTTTTCTTTTTTGAATGGACAGGCTATCTAGATACTCACATCATATTTTTTAAAAACTTTATGTCAAAAGAAATGTAAATTGTAAATTTTATAGCCTTTACTAAGAAGTAAAACATTTTAATGTATTAATACATTCATTGTAAAAAGAGTATTTTAATATTGTACGAAGAAAAATAAACACTGTAGCTTTGGAATTAAATAGGTTGCCGATAAATTAAACTTAATCATACAACAATGATGAGATGCACATGTTTTTAATGTCCAAATAAATATTTGGATGCACATGTTTTTTTTTTTTAAGTAAGTATCTATATATTACCTTCCAGGAAAAAAAATTACAGTAGCGTCTGAAATGTCAAGGAACTGTTTGTGTTGAATTGCCCTGAAGAGAAACCAATTCAACCTATCTCTCAATACTAAAAGCACCAAAAATTAGACTACATGAACTAAGTCGCCTCGTAGGGAAACCGATTCGGCCAAACCTGTCATGCAAACTAGAAGACCAAAAAGACTAACTCTTGACAAACAAAATGGAAAAATTGTGTTAGGCGTCATTTACGTCCCAAGAGGATGCTTCCAAAAACCTAAACAATTAACAAAACTAGGCATGAAAGTTGGCACTTGTGCATATGTCGACGCTCATGCAGTTTGACGGTCACTTTTTGCCACGTCTCACTCTATAGCGACCTGGATGGTTGGAGCAAAGATTACCTCTAAAGTTGTCGAAGCACTGGTAGCCAGTTCTAGAGAGTGTAGGGAGCTGAGCATGGTCGTGAGCAGAGATTCAATTTTCTCCCCTCGCTTGTCCATGTGTTCCAACCGGAAGTGCAGGTCGTCCACATCTTTTCGGACCGCAAAAACTAGGTCATGTAATATTGCCACTGAGTCACGAATTCTTGAGCATGAAGCACAATCCGAGCATGAATGGAGCTAGCCCAGAGGATCTTCCAAGTGAGCGGGGATTTCTTCCAAAGGATCTAGGAAAAAGGGTAGTGGAAAGGGGACATAATACTTAGGTGAGTTCTCTGGGTGGACCGTGGTTGGCTGTGAGGAAGAGGCCAAATCCTGGATTGGGCTAGGAGCAAAGCCCAAATAATTGTCATGGAGGTAAAACCACTCCACATGACAAGACCAAGGAAAAGACAGAGGCGGAAGGCAGCTCTGGCCCGGAGAGGAGTGGGCAAAGGAGGAAGGCGAGGAGTTGGGTGATAGATCAAGGACAGGAGGGGGCCAACTGGCCATACTTGCTTTGTTCTGATACCAGACAGGGCCTTGTTTTGGCTTCCCATGAAGTTGAGGCATAACCAACAGAAATAAAGAGGAAGGTAGTGCAGCAGGGACTGGTAAGGCAAAGAGAAAGAATGAAGGAGCAGAGAGCAACAAGACGAGCCACCAGAGGGATTTGAAGAACAAAGAGGGATGCAAACTAGAGGGTTGTTTGATAGGAAGTGAGGAGACATGTTGGTCCAGCCAAGGAGTGACAACATAATAAGAAAAATAGAGTGGATGGTCGCACGTGCGCAGAGTACATGGCCATAGTCGTTCCTCCATCTCCCAGACAAAAATACAGAGGAGGGCATTGTTGGAGATATGGCTATAACAGAAGACTGACGCGGATGGTTAAGGTTGTCATTGATGGCAATCGGTTATGGAGCAGTCAAGGATGTCAACACGCACAAGAAATGCTGGAACACGAATGTTGGAACACAGGTGTTGGAACACGAATGCTGGAACACAGGTGTTGGAACACGAATGCTGGAACACGAATGCTGGAACACGAATGCTGGAACACGAATGTTGGAACACAGATGCTGGAACACGAATGCTGG
>ML814138.1:112808-151120 GCA_009831015.1 Picea engelmannii | reverse complement strand
GGTGCTGAAGTAAAAAGGAAGTCGGTGCTTCCACCCAGTGGGTAATGGGATTCTGTGGGAGTTGGTGCTCTCAGCCAGTTGGTGCTGGCAATCAGAGGTTGTAGACTCTATGAGTTGGTGCTCATAAAATATGAGATGTAACGAAGTTGAAGCTTGATGAACATCTTAAGAAGACGAGGTTTTTTCCCTGGTTGGGTTTCCTCTTGAAAAATCTGTGTCTTGTAATTGTGAATGAATGTTGTGTGTGATTGTTGTTCTTTATACTATCTGCTTTAAGTTTATAACTCTGGATTTCACATTAAAGACTCACTGCCACTAAGATTAATGATTCAAAGTTAGAAATGAGAGTAAATGGTTAATAATCTAAACTAACTGATTCACCCCCCCCCCCTCTCAGTTAGTTCATACCTGTAACAGGCATGGTGGAGCATTTAGTCGAGGGCTCATAGAAATGAATGTTGCCATCGCTCATCGTGGAAATAAAAGAGGAGGAGCGATGCATGTGTCGATCACGTGGTGGGCAAAGGGATGGAAGGCACCATCCTCTCCAATGGACGTGCGTGACTTGTTGACACCCCATCCGGGGGATGGACATGTAGTTTTCATTTCCCAATAATTATCAATTAAATTAAACTTGGGATTGACATTAAATAAATTATATCTTTCCTAAAATTTGGGAGTGGCGGAGGGAAGATATTTCTCACATCATTTTTACTTGGTAAGTAGAATTAGATCCACTTATGCAATTCTGATAAATGGGGAGCCCACATATTTCTTTCATAGTGGAAGAGGCTTAAGACATGGTTGTCCTCTATCGCCCTTACTTTTTATCTTTGTGATGGAAGGACTCATCTTATATTTAAAGAAGGGACAAGCCGACTAACAACTGACAATTGTCAAAGTCTCCAGAGTTATCAAGATCCTCCATCTATTTTTTGTGGACGATGTCCTCATAATGTCAAAGGCCTCACCATTATAATGGATGGCAATTGAAGGAATTTTATCTGTATTTTGTAAAGCATCGGGCTTAGAAGTTAATCCACAAAAATCTCTCCTCTATACTTATGGGGTACAATAGGAGGTTGTAGATACTTTCAAAGTCTATTTGCCATACAATTTTGATGAGCTTGTGGATGTTATAAACTATCTGGGTTACTTTATAAAATTGAACAATTACAAGGTTGCAGATTGGCGTTGGCTCATTAAAAGGTTTGAAAATAGAATTAGTCAGTGGTGCAATCATTGGTTGTCCCTGGGGGGCGATTTGTTCTTATAAAAGTTGTCTTGGAGAGCCAGTGTGTGTATTGGATGCCCTTGGAAAATATCTTGGCCTCTATTCTCAATCGGATCAGACAACTGATCTTATCCTTCTTATGGTCAGACATGAGAGGTAAACATCATTATCACCTCAACATGTGGGAGTCTATTACAAAGACAAAATGTTTTCGTGGCTGAGGGTTAAGGAATCTACAAATTTTCAACAGGTCATTGCTGGAAAACACTTTGTGGAAAGTTTTACTGAAATATGGCATCTGGCATCGTGTAATTAAGGAAAATTATATTCCTTACAGCTCAGTATCTAGCTGGCTCAGATCGACAATGATTCATACTTCTTGGGCCTCACAGAGCTTAAGGAACCTGCTAAAGTCACTACACCTCTTTTTACATTGGATAAGTTGGAGTCCTGGTTCCGGACTCTTGATGTTAATAGGCAAGGATCGAATCTTGGATATGGGAAATGCTTCTTTCCTCTCAAAAGAGCTTGTAGATACTCTAAATCAAATAAATTAATGTACATTATACTATATAAAAGAGATACCATTATCAATGTACCTTTTTTTTTCCAATAGAAAAATCTCTCAAAATTATATTACGTATAATTTTTTTTATAAATCTATATCGATATTGCAAGATATAGAGAAGGATCAGTCCCATGAAAAATGAGCAGTTCTTACGACTGAGAAGGCAATGGCACTGTACTGAACCAGATATAAACTCCCTCCATTGAAATTTACTTGCTAATTACCCTAGCTTGTGTAAGATGCTTTTTGCAATAACATCAGAAAACATACAAAGCAGCCCTGACAAGCTTAATTCTCGAAGATATTAAGATGGGTTTTGTTGCTTTCTTTTCTATTTTCCAAATGATAGACTATCAATCTACCCTTGGGATCCTTCAATGCCTGTTTGGATAGCTGATCTGCATCTTTATTGTGCTCCCTTAAAATGTGCTGGAATCTAATTTCTTCAAACTTACTTACCAGATCCTTCGTTTTTAATTTCCAACCTTCAATATTCACCGCTTGGAGATTTCCCTTTTGATTTATCCAGTCGATAATTACTTTCGAATCCCCCAAAATTTGAATTTTTTTAATCGCCCAAAGAGAAGCCAAGGAAAGTGACGCCCACAATCCCATGAGCTCAGCTTTTGTGCTGGTTCCCGCTCCACAATTCATATACCATTTGGTATCCCTCGAAGCATTAGTCTTGAAAATTCCACCTACTCCACAACACTCCTCGGAAGAGAGAGCCACTCTATTGAAACATGCCAGAGTCGCATCCTCAGTAAGGATAAAATCACACACTCTTCTTGGGATAAATTTTGTAACTGCAGACTGCCAAGTAAAGGAGACTGTAATTCTATTCACCACCGAGAGTTGAGAAGGAGTGTGATCCTAAAAAATTATCTTATTTCTCTCCAGCCATATGTTCCAGCACACAATGGCTGTCAGGCTCACGTGAGCAGCTTGTTTCCAAGACCACTTGTTAAAACAGTCGGAAATCGTAGTTCCTTCCCACTGAAATTTTAAATTATAGAAGGAGTACAGACGGTTCCACACCACCTTGGTGAAGGGGCAATTTATAAAAAGGTGGCTTACCTATTCTAAGTCATTGTTGCATAACCTACAAATGCATGGGCCTATCCACCCCTTCCTTTGAAGCGCATCCCAAGTTAAGATTTTGTGATGTACTGCCAGCCAAACAAATAATTTTATTTTGAGTTGCACAGGCCATTTCCACAGGTTTCGTATCCATGAATGTTCAGACTGGAAGTTTAAAGGGCTGATCAAAGCTTGATAAAGGTTATGTGTAGAGATGATGTCGGATCCATTCCCCCAAGCCCAAACCAAAGAATCCTCCCCTAGTTAAAGTGTAATTCTTGCGCTCCATAATGCATTAATGAAAATGTTCCATTCTGCTACCTTATGCTCAGTCAGTCCCAACGACTCGCTTGTATGCCATAGGTCGAGGATGGGGGAGCCAAAACCGGGGTCCTTTGCCTGGCTCAGAACTTTAATTTTCTTTTCAAACAGGTGTAATCGCAACTCATTAGATAGACTCGAGCTATTCTCCAGACCATCTATGTAGTCCCTGCCTAATAACACCGAATTCCCCAAGATTGGGCTCCACCAAATCCAGTGTAAAATCACATAAATGCTCTTTGTCATCTCGCTAACCTATACATTAACTTATTGTAAATTATACTATATAAAAGAGATACCATTATAAATGTACTTAACCTATACGAGATCTGCGCCATGAACAACATGCTAGATTTAGTCCACAAAACCCCTTTGTATATAGCTGTACCTTTTTCCTCCTCGGTTTTCGAGGCCAAGGAGTGACAACTTTTTTGCAAATTTAAATTTTTTATTTCAATTCAAGAGATATCTGTCGCTTAAATGTTCTTAATCAATGAAAAACAAAATTATAAATGTTCTTAATCAATGAAAAACAAAATTATAAACAACTTTTTTGCAAATTTAAATTTTTTATTTCAATTCAAGAGATATTTGTTGCTTAAATGTTCTTAATCAATGAAAAATAAAATTATAAATATTATTAATCAATAAAAAACAAAATTATAAATGTTACAAGTCATATCATTTTGACTTTAAATGGAAAGTTATTCTCATATAATTGTTCTTTGTTACGTTTTTTTTCATAGAAAAAATACTCTTTATATTCATAAAAATATAAAAGTTTTCATACATCAAACTTTTTGGTAATAGGGCTATAAGCATAGAAATGTGATCTGCATTCTTCTCAAAACAAGATAGAGTCTCCCGGTCCATTGCAAAAAAATCCTACATACATCTGTCCAAAGTGAACTAACTCATATTACATAATCATCCAAAAAGATAGCAAACTATTCTCTGCACATAGATATTATAACTTCAAAAAAAGAGGGGGGGGCTTGATGCCGTCCTCCCACTGAGAAAAAAAAATTCGACCTGGAAGCTTTTTAAGCGCCTTCTTTGACAAGTTGTCCGCTTCCATGTTATCTTCTCTGTAGATGTGGTCAAAAGAAAGATTCCTAAAAAGAAAAATAGACTCATTTATTCTTTCTTTCCAGCTTTCAAGAGCAAACACCTGGAGATCTGCCTTCCTTTTGAGCCAATCAATTACGATCTTGGAGTCCCCTAGAAAAATCATATCGTCGATAGATAATCTACGGGCCAAGTTGAGTGATGCCCATGCCCCCATAAGTTCTTCCCTGGTGTTAGATCCTTGACCGCAGTTGAGAGACCACTGATATGAGGTATGAATGTTTATCAAAATCTTACCCCTAGCCCCACTGATTCTACCACTTTGTTGTGCAGCTCCGTCAAACCAAGCAATAACTATTCCAGTCAGGAGAATTACTTGTGATATGCGCGAGGAAGGGGATTTAACCTGATTTCCAAATGTATTAGAAACTGCAATAGTTTTGTAGACTATCTTTTGTATCGATGGGGATCCTACTTCAAAGATTGCAATATTTCTTTCGTTCCAAATATTCCAGCTAAGAAGGACTGGCAGCAAAGGGAAAGAATAGTTTAATTTTTTCCAATTACCAAAGCGTTCGCTCACCAATACGCCTGTCCACCCGCTTGATAACTTTAGAGTGTAAATAACTTGAGTCCAGACAACACAGGTAAAAGAACAATTCACAAAAAGGTGCATAACTGTTTCGCTGGCATTTTTACATAAGATACAAATGCTTGGTCCCTCCCAACCACGAATTTGGAGCTTTTCTCATATGAGGATCCTATTTTCTACCATTAACCAGGTAAATAACCTTATCTTTAATGGGCAGTCCCATTTCCATAGGTTTTTCCACCAAGCCACATCTTTGGTCATCCAAATCTTTGCAGTGATCGCATTATAAACGTTTTTTACAGTCAGCTAACCTATGTTGTCACCTCCTATCTAAATGAGTGCATCTTATCGCTCCTATAGGTGAATGCTCGAGCCGATCAAGTTCTGTCTAAAGTTTTCCCACTCAGCTACGTCTTTTCCCTTGAGCTCTAGTGTGGATCCGTCCAACCAGCTCGTGCCTATAGCTCCCCAATCTTGAGCACTCTTTGTTTGATACAAATAATTAATTATGTTATGATGTAATCGGTCTATAAGATTTGTTGATAACAGTGAGTCTTTATCCATCCTCAAAATGATATGTCGCTTGAGAACAATTGACTCTCCAGATCTAGGATTCCAAGCTATCCACTGGAGAATAATCGATAGCGAATTTAAGAGGTTTTTCCAAGTCTGTGATCCACCAAATGAATGTGTCGAAGTTTATCTTAGCCAAGTATGTACTTGTTCATGAGGAAGATACTTGTCTTTTGTCACCCTGTTCCAAATCCTTGGTTTCATCAATACTCTCCATAAAGTATTTACTGCCAGTGCCCTATAAAAGATATAAAGATTTCTTAGACCCCATCCTCCGTATGATTTGGGCTACAATACCACTTCCCACCTGCATAAGTGAAAACTACTTCTTTGCTTGTTGCCTGACCAAACGAAGACAAAGATCAGCTGCCTAATTTTCTTTATTACGGACTAGGGAATGTGTGTTAGGGCCAACCAGTAAATTGGTAAGATTTCCAGGACTTCTTTTACTAAGATATACCTTCCTCCCATTGATAGCAGTCTATTTCACTAATGATTAATTCTACGCTCGAACTTTTCTATCAACTAGCTCCAATCCTTCACTTTCTAGATTGTTAGTTTAAGTATTACCCCAAGTAGCTAAACCCCTCCAATAAGTCTTTTGAGTCGATGTTGTACAACAATTTTAGCTCTGCAATGGTAACATTTTGAATGCCCGTATACAGTGAACTTGATTTTTGATAGTTGATTCTCAAACCTTAAACATTGCAAAAGATATTAAGAATTTTGTGTATCTCATTCCATTCAGACATTTTTGCATTAGTCATGATGATCACATCATCCACGAAAAGTAAGTGTAAAATATTTATCAATCTAGAGACTTTTATCCCAGTCAAAGTGCCTTCCGCTTGACTCTTTTTCAACATTATGCTGAGACCTTCCAGCACAAGAATGAAAAAAAAGGGCGACAGAGGGTAGCCCTGTCGCAGTCCACGCTCACTTTGGAAGAAATTTTCCGCTTCCCCATTAATTAAGACCACAAAAACAACAGAGGATATACAACCCATAACCCAGTTTGTGATGGCCACCCCGAAGCCACATTGCAGAAGGATAAGATGCAAAAAGTCCCAGTTGATACAGTCATATGCCTTTTTGAGAACCAGCTTCAAGAGAATTGCTTGTAGTTTTTTTGTCTTTATACTATGAAGGCACTCTTGTGTTGTACCTATAGAGTCAAGGATTTGTCTGCCCTTAATAAATCCTAGTTGTTCTTCTGATAGCACCCGAGAGAGTATGGGATGGATCCTCCTATTTATAATCTTTGTAATGATCTTGTAACATAAGTTTCATAGCCCAATAGGGCGAAAATCCGCAAACTTTCGAGGATGATTTTCTTTTGGGATCGGTGCAATAAAGGTTTTATTTAGTTGTTTTTTCACTACACCTCTAGTTCTCGACTCCTCCACTACATCCAACAAATCTTGGCTAACTAGATCAAAATAATGGAGGTAAAATTCGACAGACCGCTCGTCAGGCCCCGGGCTCTTTTCCTTTGTAAAACCATTTAACACCTCAAGGATCTCCTCCTTTGTACAAGGTTTTTCTAGAGCCATAACCTCCTCATCCTTTACCATTCTAGGAAAGAGCCTGACTATCTCATCCTGATCACTTAGTTGATTTGTGCCCGTGTCTTGATAGAAAGATTTGAAATAATTTATGGCCGAGTTTTTGATATCTTCCTTTTGTTGATAAAGCCTCCCCTCCTCATCCTCAATCTCCCACAAGTGTTTTTTATTCCTTCGATAATTAGCAAAATGATGGAAAAAATTCATGTTTTATCTCCACTAGATATCCAGAGTGCCCGGCTTTTCAACTGCCACCTTTCCTCTTCCTCCAGTAGCTTTTTGTTACGAGATTCAACTAGGCATCTCACTTTGTTCTCATGATCTTCAATCAGCAAATCCTGCATCTTCAATAGGAGGAGGTCTACAAGGTATCGCTCAATACTTACCATCTCAACACTATCCCTGTTCCTTTTTTCTTTTAACCATGTTTTTGTAAGAGCTTTTAAACAGTTTAGCTTCCTCACCAAACTACATTGTGCATCCCCTTGTATCTAAAGGGAAGTATCTTTCCATACAGGTCTCACCGATTTATCAAATGAAGCCACTTGCATCCAACCCGGGTTAAATTTGAATGGGTACGCAGCCCCAATTCCTTCTTCCCCCATCTATAGGCAAATGGGTGCATGATCGGATAGGTATGGAAATTCGACCCAAGCACGAACTCTGCTAGATGAAGTAATCAAACCTTCTTCCATGTAAAACCTATCGAGTCGTTTTGAGATTCCTTCGGATCCAAACCTCCTATTCCTCCAAGTTGGCACTACCTCATCAGGTGTCAAATCAACCAAATGATTTTTTGAAAACAACTGCTTAAAATATGGCGACAGAGGATCTACCCGAGTGTTCTCTCCACATATCTCCTCAAAGTTGGTCGTTAAATTCAAATCACCCGCTAGAATCAAGTCTTCAACATCTAAAAGGCCAACTTTGTCAAGTATATCCCAGAATAGTATACAATAATTGCACGGACCATAAGTGTTCATCATAGCCACCTTTCTTCGCAACTCTAAACAAGAACCTATCAAAAAGATCCCACCGGGACTTAGAACTGGTGCTAACTCGAAGTAGGTAGGCTCCCATGATACAAGAAGCCCACCCGACTTTCCTACTGAGCTTACCACGCAGATCATCCACTCAGGTTGAAGCGTAAACATAAAATTCCTGGCTTTTGTCGAATCCACTAATGTTTCTTGAAGAAAAACAACAGATGGACGAATATTCTCAAGAAGTCGTCTCATGGAGGCAAGTTTTAGGGGTCCTCCCACCCCTCTTATATTGAGGGATAGAAGGATCATGTCTTAGCCTGGGCAAGGGATTTTAATCCTCTAAGCGCCCCTATATCCAATGTCGAAGACTATGAAGCTGAGCTCGAAGCCACTGTGTAGGCCTTTTTACGTGCACTACGAGTTTTTATAGGTGACAATTCTAGGCCTAAACCTCATGACCAGGATGGGTCTGTCCCGGGAGCCATCCCTACTCCCAATGAAGATGGTATATCTCTTTGTATGTTATGAGGGGGAATAATGGTCTTCCCTAAGTAAGTAGGAAGAGGAATGGAGCCAAACGGTTATGTGGAGGTCGGAATAAGGGTGGAGAGCAAATGTTCCATAGCTTGGTCACTTAAGGCCGGCTCAGCACAACCCGGGAGAGTGAGGGAGTCCTCCCCTTCCAAAGTGTCATGTAGAACAGGATCAGTTCTTGAAGAGAGACAAGGTCCCTCGGGGTTTTTGGTCTGGTAGATGGAGAGAGATTGAGCTGTGAACTGCCCAAAGCTGGCTTCCCACCACTTATAACCTGAGAACTCGAGTCCTCACGAACCAACTTTTCTAATGTAAGCCTCTCCCAAGCAGATAGAAAATCATACAGAGAGGGACATAATTTTATCAACTTACCAATGTATGAAGCATCCATAGAGTCGAGGTTGTCTTCCTACATCAAGTGTGAATAATCTTCAAGTCCAGTCATATCCCGCTGTGGCGAATAACTATCAAACCAATTATCCTCCACTGGGTCCTCCTCTTTAGAAGTAGGAGCGAACTGTGAACAATATCTTCTCAAATGACTTGTCCTTCGGCATATCGAACAACAGAACGGTATGCCCAGGTAATCCAATTGCTAAGAAAATAGGAGTCCCCTCCATTCTATATCCATAGTTTCTGAAAAACCAGCATGTATGTCAACTTCCAGTAGTACCTTTGCCATTCGTTTATCCGATGCAGAAAGAGCTTGTTGATCCACCTGCAGGAAACATCCTAACGAATTTCTAATGAGCTCGAGCATCGTATAGTTCCACACCTGAAGAGGGAGCTCCGGGAAGAGACCCAGATATGACGGTAACTGAAGTACTCTGTAGCTAGGTTGAACACGAGACACCATCTCTTGAGCATTATACTACCTCCCCATAACCCCAGAACTTGTCCAGGATGGTGGGCGTGTCCTCGAGGCTCTTAAAAATAAATCCGAGCCATCCTCTTTGGAGTATAAGAACCTACGGGACGTAGCCTAGAACAGGCTCCCAGGTAGGATGTAACCAGTCCTCCAAAACCTGCATGCACCTCTCCTTATATGTTATCCTACCAACTAAAGCAAAGAGAGCTAGGTTACAGGCTTCAGTGAGCCCAACGTCCATCCCCATCACTAGTCTAGGGTGTTTTCGTTTTTGCTTCCACACCTGATGAGTCTGTTTTGTAGGACCCCTCTTATGATTGGTAGAAGCCCTGAGTCTGCTAGTGTAACCGCCCTCCAGAGGGACGCCTCCTCCAATACTGTTATCAAGATTTCTGTGAAACGACTGTTCACCCACAGGGTCATTCTGCAACTTAGAGCCTCCAAGGTGTGAACCCAACTGCACAGCATTCCCAGAAGGGTGACGGCAATGAGATATAGAGTGGATGGATGACGGTAGTAATCCCGTAGGTGGGTTCTTTAGTGCACAGTTATTGTGAGTCTTTCGATAATAACTGCTACAGAGCTCATCGACTGAGGCCAAAACCTCATGTCGATCCCAAAGTTCCACATTCCCCCCTCCTAGAGGACCCGTGACAACACTATCCATAAAGGAAGCTTCTCAAACCTCCTGATGGCTTCCACCTCGAGACCTGTCTATCAGGGTAGTTAAGAAACCTGTCTCGTCAGGGGATAAGCACCAAGAGGCCAAAAAAGAAACAAAGGAAGGATAAGACAGTTATGATGCAAAGCCCTCCTTGTTTAAGGAGCCTGCCTACCATACCAACAACTCCAAAATAGTGGGTCCATCATTGATTAAAAAACTCAGAGCTAAAACTAGAGGAAGTCGAAAAGACAAAAAAAAAACCTTAAAACTAGCCAAATAACTACCTCCCAGCCCCCTTCTCCGAAGAAATGTAAACAAAGTCACCTTAGCTAGCAATACTTGCCAGAATACTAGAGCCTCTTGTACAAGTACACTAGCCTTCCCAAGATCAGCTCATACCTGTCTGGAGTATGACTAGAATGGTTGACTAAAAAGTCACCAGAGGCAACTAAAAAACCTACATCCACCTTTAACCCTACAACTCCACTAGATTATTGTCAACACCAAACAAACTTGTCGACAATGCATGTAATTTTCATTCAATGTTTTTAATCAATAAAAAAAAGCAAAATTATAAATTACAAATGTGATTTTTTTTTTATTATTATAATAAATTTTTTATAAGTCGTATCATTTAAATGAACCATTAACTTATTGTAAATTATATATATAAATTATTATCAATGTACATAAAAAAAAACACATTACTAACCATTTACTTATTTATCATTTAATAGACAGAAAAAAAAAAAGGACACATTACCAATCATTAACTTATTTTACATTATAATATATAAAAGATATATTTTACATTATCAATGTACTTAACCTATTCGAGATCCGCGCCATGAACAACACGCTAGATTTAATCCACAAAACCCCTTTGTATATAGCCGTACCTTTTTCTTCCTCGGTTTCCGAGACCAAGGAGTGACACAACTTTTTTTTTAATTAAAATTTTTTATTTCAAATCAAGAGATATTTGTCACTTCTGAAAACAAAATTATAAATGTGTAAATTTTTCTTATTATTATTATAAATTTTTTACAAGTCATATCATTTTGACTAAATGGAAATCTGTGCTCATATAATTGTCCTTTGTTACTTGATATTTGTCGTTCAATGTTCTTAATCAATGAAAAACAAAATTATAAATATGTAATTTTTTTTAATATTATTATAAAAAATTTACAAATCATATCATTTTGATTTTAAATGAACCATTAACTTATTATTGTATATTATATATATATAAATTTAAATTGCTATAAAATTATAGCAGTGGTTTAAACGTTTTATTTTTTGGTTGTTTTTTGGTAATTTTTTTTGTTTGATTTTGCCCGAAATCCGGTGATGAATGGTTAGACCTGCATTAGAGTGGTTAAGTTTGTATAATTCGAGTGTTCCATGAGTTTTTTAGCGGTCCGAATTCATTAATACATTCAAAAATGCAATTTAAACAACATAAAATAGCGATTTTGTCCAAATTTACATCACCGGATTCCGACCAAAATACCCAAAATGTAGAATGTTTAGCCAACGCCTAAAATTATATAAAAGAGATACCATTATCAACGTACATAAAAAAAGACATATTACCAACCATTCACTTATTTATCATTCAATAGACAAAATACAAAGGACACATTACCAACCATTAACTTATTGTACATTATAATATATAAAAGAGATACCATTATCAATGTACTTTTTTTCCCAAAAAGAAAATTGCTCATTATATTAGCAAATATAATAGGATTACAAGTCTTGTATCAACTTAACTTATCAGATCAAGCACTGAACAACGGAAAAGTATGAAAGTAATTTACTGCCTTTACAAAAAATTTCCAATTGAAATCTACGGACATAGCAATCGAGGGATTTACTAATGATCCCTTACAATATATATACTCGACTTTTTTCTCATACTATTGAGCAAAAACTTGACATCTAAAGAAGATACTCCATCATCGGATAGAAAACTTTGAAGCTCCTCGTAGGCCCTTTGTTGTTTTCTTCCCACTGAGTGTAGTAAATAGTACCACACTGATGTTGATCCTTGAGAGCCTTCTTCGATAGATCATTCACCTCCATATTGAATTCTTTGTAGGCATGGATAAAGGTGATCACTCCAAAGTGAGTGCTCAATTTTCTAATATGATCCTTCCATCCTTCAAGCACCAAGATCTGGAGTCTCTCTCTGCCATTGCACCAATCAATAATGATTTTTGTGTCCCCAATTATCTGCAGATTTGTAAGATGTAATCTTATGGCCAGGAAAATGGTAACCTAGACGCCCAGTAGCTGAGCTCTGTTGTTTGTACCAGGGCCAGTGTTGAAGGTCCACTTATATAAAGTCAAATCATTAGTCCTAATAATACCCCCTGCTCCACTTTGTGTTCCATCTGCAGAAGCCGCTCCATCAAACCAACCCATCGGAAGCTGCAACCAAGGAGGATATAAGAACTTGCATGTTTTAGGACCTTTTCGGGATGATATACAGGGATTAAAAGTTCCTAAGGATTTGAAAACCACATCAGAAGTGGAAATTGTCTCATTATCAAACAACGCCTTATTTCGCTTCGTCCATAAATACCAACAAACAACGGCTGGCAGCTCGGCCATAGCCGGATACTGCAAAGACCATGACTCAAGACATTCTTCGACCGATAACCCCTCCCACAAGAATAAAAGCTTGAGAATCCCATAAAGGTGAAGCCAGACTTGACAGGTGAAAAGGCAGTGGATGAACAAGTGGTTTACAGAGTCCGGACCTCTAGCACAAAGGATACAAAGGCTCAGGCCTTCCCATCCCTTCGCTACAAGGTTATCTCAAGTGAGGACTTTGTTTCCCAGGATGAGCTAGAAAAAGAGTTTTAATTTCAAAGCGACATTCCATTTCCATAATTTATACCTCCATCCTTTTATAGTATGATGCCAGAAGATCTCCTTCAAATCCTTGTATAAATTTTTTACCGAGAGGATCCTCGACTTGTCGCCTCCCGCCCACAGAAGTTCATCCTCTCTTTCTAGCAACTGTATACCCGCCCCAAGGAGGACACTCTGATAATCTTCACATTCCTTTGCTAAGTCACCAAAGAGGCCTAGAGTGGCTCCATCTTTCCAGTAGGAGATAATATGATCTTTCCTTGCAATATTAAGAGCCTGGTATAGATAGGTGATGCCCTGATGATTTAAGGCATCAATAAGACCAAATGATAAGATAAACTTCTTACCCAATCCCATGATACAGTCTATGCCAACCTGGATCTCCAAACCACTACCTAGCCTCCAACATAACCCATGGTATATAATCGGGATCGCTTTAATCATATTTTTCCAAATCATAGACATCGACCCCTATGATCTAGAAACCGATCTGAACTGTGTTTCCACCGAGCTATAAGGTAAATATTTATCCTTAATAACTGATCCGGATTATTTTCGGCATGAAATGATAGCGGAGATATAATAAAGAAATGCAAAGAGATATCACATATATTCAATAATATAACATAAATGTATCAGATATCCAACCATAAACAAAGATATACAGTAATACATGATTTCTATTAATGAAAGAAATGTACAGAGACTGTAAAAATACATAGTGAAAGACTCGCTAGAATGGTGGCATCTTATCTCTAAGAACAGAGGTGACGGCTACTCGCATTCACAAGAAGATTATTACAATGAGGCTCTGAAGGCCTTTTTACAATAAACAAGAATGCCAAAAACCCTAGACATCCAAAAACATAACCCTAGGAGATAAAGCGTCAAAAGTCATGTGGGCCCCATTTGGGTAAGTTAGTACATCAACTTCCCAGAGTCGTAACTTTTGCATACGATCTCCATTTTAGGCGTGTGATAGCTCGTTGGAAAGGTATTGTCAAGGAGATTCATTTTGGGGGCTCAATCATGCCTTTGGCTATCATTGAGAACCTCTATCTCAAAAAACTTCATTTGGGCCCTCAAAATGGCCCCAGAAGTTAAAAACTACTAAAAGTAGTAAATTGCCAAAATTGCCAGAAAACTGTTTTGAGCCGGTCAGAAGAGATGAGTGGCTACCAATATCCACCTAGAGCAATTCTCCCTCCTTAGGAAGAAATGGTCTCCATTGCATTGAGTTCTCGGGGGAGAGGGAAAAGCGTTTGTTGAATCTGCATCTTGGTGAGTTGTTTGCCTTGCTGGAGACGTTGTGCTACTCAGTTTGTGGAAGTTTGTCACAAACCTGTTGAGGCTGAGGCCATTCAAAAATTTGGGCTACATGAGAGGATGATGTGCAAAAGGAATCTTTGTGCTTTGCTGCAACCTTGTTGACTTGCTTCTGTTTGATTGAAGGTGCTTGGGGTGAGGTTGTAGTGGTTACAGTCTCCTTTTGTTCTCCTTTTGAACAGATTGTGAAGAAGCTAAATTTTGCAATATGAGATACTACCTTGTGACACTTTTTAGGTGGAACAGTAGTTGGAACTACCTCTAGTATTCTGTAGAGATGACCCCCTAGAGAAACAATGACACTGCAGGGTCGAGACTCATAAACAGCATGACGCTTCCACATATATGGTTGGCCCAAGAGAACATCACAGAAATCCAGTGGGGCAACATCACATAATACCTCATCCTTGAAGGGTTGGATGTCGTATAACAATCGACATTGTTGGCTGACATGAAGATCTCGTCCTTGGTGAAGCCACCCGATGTTGTATGGTTGCGGGTGTGGTGTTGTCGACAATCCCAATTGTTTGANATCAACAATAAAATGCAGCGGGGTCCCCTTCACCCACATCTATGAATGAAAAAGGCGCTCCCCCTCTTCAGGATCTGTTGGTTCTTCTGGTTGAATTGTCACGGTCGCGACAATAGCAGTGGGGTTCGCGTCAATGATCTGTCCTTTACAATTATTTCCAGAATCAGATTATGAATTAAGGTTCGGCTCTTTGTCTTTGATCTCAGCCACCAATGACTATTTTGAGTGACATTCATTGGTGTTGTGCCAGGGGATTTTGTGGAACTCACACCATTTTTCGGTGTCCTTCTTTATCTTCTCGTGACCCTTTTTTCTTGTGTCTTGGACTGGTTTTCAGGAGACTGTTTGTTAGGGTCATCTTTGTCATACTTCGGTTGTTACGGATTTGCAGACCCGAATTCCCATTTGTTCTGGTGCTTAAATTTTTGCTTGATTTTGACAGCATATCGATAAGAAACACCGAGTGATGAGATGTCCATAAAATCCATTTCAATTTGGATGTATCTGTGTAGAGCCCCATGGTATTTTAGAACCAAATGTCGCTCAGAGTCTTTGATAGCCAGCTTGGTGCGCAAGGTATGGAAGGTATTGGTGAACTACGGAATTGCTTGGCCCCTCTCTTGCCACAGTGTGGTCCATCTCATGTACTGGTCCTCATAGTTGCCAACAGGGTAATATTGTTCCTTTACCGCATCCACAAAAAAATCCAAAGTGGGATCAACCCCATATATTCCAGACTCCTCTGTGGAAATTTGCTCCCAGTAAGTTTCCCACCAATGTTTGACATGAGGGAGAGCTTTAAGGAGTGCAAAGGTGATCTTTTCTTTGTCGAAAACATTGTGAATAGAGAAATAACCTTCTAGCAGAGTGAACCATTTTTCTAGGGCTTCTGCATCTATCTGTCCTTCAAATACAGGAATATCAAAATTAAATTGTACCTTGAAAGGCGAGGTGCCTCCAAAGTGGTCGCTTGATGTAGATGCACATGTTGTTATCGGAAGGTGTTGAAGGATGTGGACAAAATTCTCCATCATTTCGTCCCTCTGTCACGTGAGAGCTTGCTCAAGCAACAGATTGATAAGATCGTCTGCTCCGTCGTTTTTCTTTTCTTCCGCCATTGAGGGTTTCTTGGGTGTGTGAGAGCGATTGTCTTGAAGAGAGACAAGCTTGAGACCCAACTTGCTATACTCAAACCTCTTTGGGGACATGCACTAAAAAAACGATCAAGAGCAGTCTGCTTTAATACCACTAATCCAGATTATTTTAGGCACGAAATGAGAGCGGAGATATAATAAAGAAATGCAGAGAGATATTGCATATATTCAATAATATAACATAAATGTATCAGATATGTAACCATAAACACAAATATAAAGTAATACACAATTTCTATTAATGAAATAAATGTACAGAGACTGTAAAAATACAGAGTGAAAGACTCGCTAGAATGGTGGCAACTTATCTATGAGAAGAGATGTGACGGCTACTCGCATACGCAAGAAGATAATTACAATGAGGCTCTGAAGGCATTTTTACAATAAACAGGAATGTAAAAAACCCTATACATCCAAAAACCTAACCCTAGGAGATGAAGCGTCAAAAGTCATGTGGGTCCCGTTTGGGTAAGTTAGTACATCAACTTCCCGGGGTCATAACTTTTGCATACGATCTCCGTTTTAGGCGTGTGATAGCTCGTTGGAAAGGTATTGTCAAGGAGATTCATTTTGGGGGTTCAATAATGGCTTTAGCTATCATTGAGAACCTCAATCTCGAAAAACCTTCAATTGGGCCCTCAAAATGGCCCCAGAAGTTAAAAACTGCTAAAAGTAGTAAATTGCCAAAATTGCTAGAAAACTGTTTTGAGCTAGTTAAAAAAAGGCGGGTGGCCACCAATATCCACCTAGATCAATAAAATTATTCCATACATCTGTTTTGGTAAACACTCTCCATAAGGTATTTTCTGTTAAAGCTTTGTTGAAAAGGAAGAGGTTTCTCAGACCCCAACCTCCCGCTTTCTTTGGCTTTGCAATCGTCTCCCAATTGCAGAGGTGCATAAGTTTCCATTCGCTACAAACTGACCATAAAAGGAATAAAATGAGTTTTCGTATTTTTACTAAAACTGAATTTGGAACTATGGCCAAGGTCATCCAATAGACCGATTGGCTCTCTAAAACAACCTTTATTAGAACAAAACGTCCTCCAAGAGTAAGCCAATGGTTGCACCAATGATCTATTCTCCATTCATACTTTTTAATGAGCCAACGTCAATCTTCTGGTTTATAGCAAGAAGGATTAAGAAAGTAACCCAGGTACCTGAAGCCTTCATCAAGATAAAATAAGTTATATGGAAAAATATCTCTAAAAGGAGCCAGACTATAATCATCCATGCCCGCAACATGAAAATATGACTTTTCAATATTTATCTCTAGGCCAGTAGCACTTATGAAGGTCCCCAGAATTCCCGCTATCTCCTTCCATTCCTCGATACTTGCTCTGGACATTATCCACACATCATCGACAAAGAATAGATGAATAATATTAACAATTCTAGCTACTTTCACACCTGTCAATTTCCCTGTGACTTTACCCTTCTTGAGAAGAATACTAAGACCCTCCATCACCAGGATGAATAATAGTGGTGACGATGGGCATCCCTTACTAAGCCCTTTGCCTCTGTGAAAAAAGTTTGTCGCCTCCCCATTGACCAAAACTGCATAAGTTATAGAAGTAACACAACTCATTATCTAGTTTGTTACCAACAAACCAAAACCGGCTTTGATAAGGATCAATCTTAAGAAATCCCAGTTGATGTAATCATATGCCTTTTTTAGATCAAGCTTTAAGATGAGAGATTTTAAATTCTTCTTCTTAATAATATGAAGGCATTCTTGTGCCATGCCAACTACATCTATAATTTGTCTCCCTTGTAGAAAGACCGGTTGTTCTTTCGACAGGCCATGAGAAAGAATAGGCCGAAGCCTATTTTCCATAATCCTAGCAATAATTTTATAACAGAGGTTACAAAGAGATATGGGTCGAAAATCTCCAAAAGTTAACAGTTTATTTACTTTCAAGATTAGTACAAGAAAAGTATAATTTAATGCTTTTATAACCTCTCCCTTCCGCCTAGATTCCTCAACCATCGCTAGTAGATCCTCCCCAACTAGATCAAAATAGTGTAGGAAAAATTCCACAGTCTAGCCATCGGGGCCTGGACTTTTATCTTTTGCAAATGCCTTTAGAATCTTCAACAGTTCCTCTTTAGTACAAATTCTCTCTAAAATAAAATAATCTTCCTCTATAACCAAATTGGGAAACTGACTAGCTAATATAGGTTGATCTTCTCCGAGGATGCCCGACCCCAATCCAAAGTTTTTGAAAAATTTAACAGCCTCTAGTTTTAAGACATCTTGTCCCAATACTTCATGGCATGTCTCATCCTGGATTTCCCAAATCTGTTTTCGATTTTTTCTATCACTAGCAAAGTGATGGAAAATTTTGGTATTCTTATCACCGCTCTTTAGCCAAATCACTTGGATTCTTTGTCTCCATAAATCATCTTAGGCTATTAAGATTTTGAATCTCTCTGCTTCCAACTCTTTTATTTGGCCAGCCAACTCCTGGTTGTTTAAGTCTGTTAATGAACTCTGATAAAGCTTCTGTAAATATGATACCAGTTGTCCTAATTTTAAAGTAGTCTGGGTTTTATTCTGTATCACCCAAGTTTTTATTACAGTCTTTAAACTCTTCATCTTCCAGAACAATCTTCGTTGAAGACCTGGTTCTTGTAAAATTTTTGGATCCTTCCAAACTTCATTTACACTCTGTGTGAAAGCCGCTTCATATAACCACTGCAAGTTTAGATTGAAAGGATAGTTGTTGCACTAAATGCTACCATCAAGCTGCAACAAAACCGGAGCGTGATCCAAGATATAGGGATAAGCCACCCACAAACGAAATCTTCCTACAATCCTTAACATGTCAGAGGCAACAAATGCCATGTCTAATCTTTTCAATATGCAATCTGAGCCCATACTTCCATTTCACCACGTTGGCATAAGCTCATCCAAAAAAATGTCTACCTGTCCTCCTTCCCAGAACAAATATTTTAGAAACAACACCAACGGATCGGGCTATACTGCATCCCCCCAGATTTCACCTTCACTCATGGTAAAATTAAAATCCCCAGCCACAATCAAATGTTTAGGAGATAGAATACCCCTATCGCCTATCTTTTCCCATAAAGTTTTTTTTTCACTGCATGGACCATACACATTTAAAAAAGAAATATGCTCCTTTAGCTCATAACTGGAACCTGTCACAAGTAAACCACCACAACAAACATAAGGTTTGAGGTCAAACTTTGATGGATCCCAAGCCACCAACAAACCCCCTTATTTGCCCACAGAAATCATAGTTGTTGTACACCAATCAGGTCTTAGAGTCGATAAGAAAGTTCTAGCCCTGGTTTCGTCAACTAGAGTCTGTTGCAAGAAGATAATGTCTAGAAGAGTATTTTTGAAAAGTTTTCACACAGAGGCCATTTTCAGGGATCCCCCCACTCCCCTAATATCTAGGGACAACAAAATCATGGCTTAACGCGTGCTAGGGATTTGATGCCTCTAAGTGCTCCATGATTAGTAACCAAGGTAGAAATACTATCTGAATCCAGAGAAACAAACTCAGCTCGCTTCCAAGCACTTTGATTCTTAATTGGTGAAATATTGCAACCAAGTCCTCTAGAGTAGGAAAAACTCTTACAAACAAAAGCTCTCGGTCCCTCCCTACTCATAGTAACATCTCTGTTCAAGGGGCCTTCAGTCAAATCAGTTGAAACAACAATCTTACCTAGGAAAGTAGGAAGCGACAGCGGTTCGGGGATCTCCTATAGAGATAGAACTAAAGAATCCAAGACTGAACTGATAGAACTTTCACCCAACTCCAACCCCTGAAAACCCGAGCATCGTCGATTTTCCTGTTCTGTAGAACCAAGGACATCATTCCCCGAACATAGTGTTTGTTCAGTACTAGGTAACATCCACTGGCCCTCAAAGGGACATTCCCTCGACAACGAAGTACCAACAATAAACCCCCGACTAGAAATGTCAACAAAGGTCGGAGACAAAGGTAATGTGGGAGGCTCTAAAAGTAAAGGAGCAGGACTATTTGACTATCTCAAAGGAAAACTAATGAGTTCCAAGCCTCCAGGCTATCTAACATTAGGAGACGGGATCTTGTTACTAGCCCGCAGAGAAACAAGAGGTAACAAAGGCGAAAGAGAGTCCATGTCCTCTGATTCTAAAGGCTCCAAGTCCTGGTTATAGTCCACCCTGCTCCAATAGTCATATCCAACGTAGCATGTTCCCAGGAGGTAAGAGAAAAAAACAGAGAAGGACAGAGAGTTCTCAACTTACCCGAGAAGTTGCTAGCAGTCCTGCCACTATTGAAAAACTCGACTCCTATGTTGTAACCATTCCAGTCACCCGAAGTTACCTCTAGAGGATCTTTGTAGGTTGGTCTACGGAGCAGTGAGGAGTCAAAAGATTCTTCTTCAACAAAGCCCCCGAGGCAGTCCCTGTGAAGGTGTCCAGTTTGTCTGCACCACAAACAACAAAAATGGATACCCATGAAATCGATCCTCTGACACCTTAACTAACCACGCCACTCCAGCTTGATGGTCTTCAAAAGCTCTGCATGAATATCAATCTCTACAAGCACTTTGCATATGAGTATATCCGGTGTTGTAAGAGCTACTTCATCCACCGCAATGAACCTGCCTAAATTTTTGTCCACATCCACAAGAGCCCTCTTATTCCACCACTGTAGTGGTAGACCAAGGAGTAACACCCACAGGTGTCAGAGTTGAAAGTATTCTTCAGAGGGGTCTAAATTTATTCTCCACCTCTTTAACATTATGCTCACCCACAGGTTTTCCAGCAGTAGTGAGGAAACCTCAGAGTTCCTACACCTAAACCCGATCCAACCTTGCGATAGGTAGAAAACCTCTGAACTATAACCTAAAAGCGGTTTCCAATTCGTTGAAACCCAATCTTCAAGGGACATATGGTAGAGCTTTCGATAGGAAAGTCTCTCGACGAGCATGCACAGGGCCATAGTGCATGTGTCCTCCATCCCGATATCAAAACCCATAAAAAATCTCCTCTTCGTCTTGTTTGCCTTCCATGGCTTCAAGTGACCCAGGTCTCTCCTCATCTACAAGCGTTCTGGATGTCCCTCCTTCATGTAATGTTCATCAAACTACTGAAACAATCACTTCTTCTTCCCTGAAGGGAGCTCACTAGTAAATTGTTGAGACTTCGCACCAAAAATCAGTTCGGGCGCTAAAACACCACCCTCTAGTAGGTTTGGTAATATTCGAGGAGACCTCGGATCCCACGTAGAGTGAAAAGACCCCTTGACAGATTAGGGGGCAGTGTACTCAACATCCAAATTAAAAAAACTGACACATTTCCAGACAAGTCTATCATCTACACTCATAAGTGCAGTGACTTCAACATCCATCACTGGAACGTTCTACAACCGCCACCTAACAAGCACTAACTAAAAGACTACAAGAGCTCTGAAGTGGATAAGAATGATTTGTCGTTAACCCAAATGCAAACGCTTAAAACCCTCACCTAACTATACCCTACTACATTAATGGCCTCATGAACCGAGAGAAGCTCCAACATTCCTCCCTCCGAATCAATTATCAATGTACTTAACCTATACATTAACTTATTATACAGTATACTATATAAAAGAGATACCATTATTAATATACTTAACCTATACAAGGTCCGCGCCATGAACAACATGCTAGATTTAGTCCACGAAACCCCTTTGTATATAGCCGTACCTTTTTCCTCCTCGGTTTCCAAGGCCAAGGAGTGACAACGTTTTTGCAAATTTAAATTTTTTATTTCAATTCAAGAGATATTTGTCGCTTCAATGCTCTCAATCAATGAAAAATCAAAATTATAATTGTGTAATTTTTTTTTTATTATTATTATAAAAAATTTACAAGTCATATCATTTTGACTTTAACAGGAAAGTTGTGCTCATATAATTGTCCTTTGTTACTTGATATTTGTAACTTCAATGTTCTTAATGAATGAAAACAAATTTATAAATGTGCAATTTTTTTTTATTATTATTATAAAAATTTTGTAAGTCATATCATTTTGAATTTAAATGGAAAGTTGTGCTCATATAATTGTCCTTTGTTAGTGTACTACTAGCATATCCCCGAAGCAGGGGAAAGGGAACGTCGAAAAAAATCAACATATGTTTTTTTGGTAATGTTAATTTTACCAATGTGCACCATTCAACTATCTTTGCTTAATTCCTGGGGATTCGGTGAGAGTATTGAAATGTTTGAATCACAGGGAACCAAAATCATTCATTCAAATGAGTCATTAGTCTATTAAAGATGCATAGCAACAACAAACAACTTGTTATTTTCTCATAAATGAAATCAAATCCCAATTGAATATTTCACTTATCATGCATTCATAGTAGGTCACGATACAACTACACCAAGCATGTTTTTAAGTTTTTCAAATTTGTCTCTACTCAAAGATTTGTGGAGAATATTAGTCATTCAATGCTAAGTGGAACAAGAGATTAACTTAATATCCTCATCTTGCACCAACTTTGTGATGTGACATTGATGAAATTTCCTGTGTTTAGCCAGATGTGACGTTGATGATTTTTCCTAGGTTTAGACATAGATGGGATCTTGATAATGACAACATTTTAGGAATCCTTGGGATTCTTTCGGTTATCTTGCCAAGCCTTATGATAGGCTTCTTTCCAAAAAAAGGAATAAGCAAATGGAAAGATTTGTGGGTTCCAGAATAGTTGGTTCTCATGGAGGGACAATTCCAATAGGTTCAGTCTCAATAATAAGCATAACCCACCTACTCGGAAATAATTAATGTAATCGATTCATCTTGCAACCCAGTAAGTATTACTGTGAAATTGAATTCTAAATGGTTGATCGTCGATAATAAAGAAGAATAGTATGAAGGATTAATCCATTTGGTCAACTCCCTCTACCTATAAAGTCACGGTGATTGGGTGCTAGGTTTTTCTTTGAAGGCCTAGATAACAAACATAGACTCGATGGATCTGGCTTGACTGATGGTGGCATCTAGTATGGCAAGAAAGAAAATATTAGAGACATTTTTTGGGCTTGCAAGCTCACCAGATTACATTGGTCTTATACAGGGCAATGGGTTCATGATATGTGAGCCTTAAGTCTTTAAGAAGATGGCGGGATAGCTTTGTCATGTCCTTTGGATCACTACTCTATCCTATTTTGTGAAAACATAGATGTAAAACTAATTGTGCGGGTTCTAAAAAGGATTGCAATTGAATGGATTTCCATGGTTTTTGACATGACTAAGCAACTCAAATTTGTGTTAAGTGCCTTTTACAATACATTATCTCTCTAATATGGGATCCTTGTCGGATATGCTTTCCTTTCTCCCTGTGATAAGGAGGAAATCCAGTGATGTGAGGGCCTGTGCTTTGTACTTTGTATTGTTGTCATAATATAAGACAGAGACTTTTGCAAAAGAAAAGTGTTCAATGATCATATATTAGTAGTGATAATTCAAGAAAACAAGTCAGCAATCACAATGTCTACAACCTCCACATTTGGCAATGTAAAAATAATTCAGATTCGAAAAACAACATGTCAGCTAGTATTGTATGAGAATTTACTTATGAAGAGGATGTTTCGTAATGGGATTGCTTGGGTTTTTTTTCTAATATTTATTTAGTGCCTCAATTGGCATCCTTTCTAATATCTTTGTACACCTTTGATATAGTTCTATCTTATGTTAATGAGGATTTCAATGTTACTGGAAATCACTTCGTTATTAATAAATTTTAAGAGGTGATGTGCTTTTACTTGTTTTGTCTTTCTTTATTGTGATTAATGTATCCCTATGAGGTCTCTTGGTAGAAGATTCACAATGTTGATACTTTAACTAAAATAATTTCACGCCATCCAAAGAAGCCAAAGGACCAGTTTGCACAAATTGTAAAGGTCAGAATACCTATATCGTTCTAGATCCAACACCCATCACTGAGGGTTCTCAACTCTTTTAGGATTCATTTCCATAATGTTTTCTATGTGTATAACTTATCCTTTTAGGAACCATTTCCAATTTTTTTTTTTTTTTTAAAAACCCTAATTTAACGAATCAACAAGCCCTAAAAATTTGAGAGCTACAATTGCACCCTGGCGCTCTAACACTCAAACTTCTGGTAAGTTTAGTGAAGGTAAATTTTTGAAACAGTGCATCTCACATATTTCCTACTATATTGATATTTTTAACCAGTCATTCAAAGATACTGATACCTTTAACCAGTCATTAAAATATAAGAAGCATGAGGAATCAAGAGTTCTCGAAAGAAAACCAAGCTTTCGTGTAAATACAAAATAATCAAGGTTGGAAAAATAAAGTTTAGTTGAGAACCTTCCACAGTTCCCATGAAGAGTCTACCATGGTAAGCACTATCTTTGTCCCATTTAGAAAATTCTCATTATTGTTCACATCATTCACCACCAATTCTATAGCCGTCTTTGCCACTCTTCCAATTGCAGAATTAAATGCAAAAAGGGCACCGACATTCACAAAAGAAGGCCTTGTATTCTGAATGTCTATGAAATTGGTATCGGCATTTGTGCAATAACTAGGACTGAATACATAGAATGCTACTACCAGAACCACTAGACAATCCCGGCAATGCAAAAAAAGGCGCATGTTAAAATATCGCGTTCAACATTTTGACTTGGATAAAAAAAACAAAGATTATACAACATAAATATGAATGGAAAATTCAAGTGTTGTGATATCCTACCATTGAGTAAGAATCAAGATGATGGGGAGGTCGCATCAACACATTTTGCAGGCCAAAGAGATTGAAACAACAAATTTCAAGTCCAAAACAGTTTCTATTTACAGTGAAAATCAAAACAAAAGTCTCAGTGCTTTGGAAGCATTAGACAACTTTAATTGCAAAAAATTGATGGAAGGAAGGAAATTTCAAGTGGAGAGTAGCCAAAAATTGATACCTAAAGCTTCAAAGGACTTCAAGCAAGTAGGCTTCTAGACAAGAAATGTGAATATGGGCATGACTCTCTGCCTGGATTAAATATTAAAGATCCATCTCTTTAGCTTAAGAAAATTATTTTCAAGTAGGCGTTAGCCTCAGAATCTAAATCTGGGAATGACGATAGCCTTGGTCTTCAAAATAAATAATATCTATGACACTATATAGTAATTAAAGATGACAGATGTAACACCCTGTTTCCCCCAGTCTGTAAAAATAATTATATTGGCCAAGAACTATGGCAAACTCAAAGACGTGAGTGTTAGATTTGACGGACCTTTTTATAAAAGGTCAATGAACGTAAATTATGTTATGAATGTGTGTTGCATGGCTTCTGGGAGGGGGATGTGTTAAAAGAGACCACGATGGCTAATGAGAGGTGGTGGAAGGGACCTGTAATGGTTGCGTTAACTTCCACCGAGATGGTACCATACTGGTTTTACTTGCTCAAATACCAAAGCAACTCTCTGACCCTAGAATGGATTTCCCATCAGATTGGTAGGTGGGGAGGATCCTCAAGAGTTAATGAGGGGATGCGGGTGAACTTCCCATCTGTAACAGCTCCCATACCTAACCAAGGATAGGGAAATTTGTGCCACACACAATCTTGCAAAGAAAAGGAAAGAGAGGAAGTGTGGTAAAGGAGGGAGAAGAGAGAAGAACGCGCGCGATAGGGAACGTGGGGAAGAACCGGAGAAACTCTGAAAACACAAGGAATTCTGAACAGAGGAGAAGGAGAGTAACCTTCGTCTTTAACTTCCGTTGAGGCGGAAGTAGAAAATTGAACCTCAAGCATCGTGGTCTAGCTCGGGGGTGGCTAGTGGTAAATCCGTTTGGAGTCACTGAGCCTACGGTTGGGTGGAAATGAGCACCCCTCTCAGCAGTCACGTCACACCTGGTGTTTTCTGATAAGTGTTTATATCTTGTATCTTGAATTGAATATTCTGGAACGCATGCTCATGTTTGTACACTCATAAATGGTTTCTGTATAGAAGTGTTTGCCTGGTGTTTTGATCGGAAATAGTGGATGCATGCTTATACTTATATGACCATAATCAGTTTATATATAGAATGAACAAGTTCAAATTACGAGTCTGTTCCCTAGAGATTTGTCTCATTTACTTGACTCATGCTATGCCCTGGTTTGATTTCCCCGAAGGCACCTCCTTCTAGGAAGTTCCCTCGCATTCTAGAGCTAGAGTGAGTTCCTTGAAAAGACTATCATTTTAGTAAACCCACAAGTTTACTTCACCCCTGTCACAGAAGTTCATAGCTTGGCAATTTAGGAAGGCTTTTCAGTCCAGTCACCAAGCCTAGCGATAATTACCCAGGAACCCACTGAAGGATCATGTGCTTTGAGTTTGGAAACCTTGTACAAGAGAGAGTGGTTCTCTTAGGTTTTGGTGTTTCGGCGTTTCAGCACCCGGGAAACCCAAGGGCAAGTTCCCTTGTATTCACCAGTCGCGAAATCCCGATATGAGAAAACCCGAAATGGTTTAGCATGAATAGGTTTTGGTGTTTCAGCGTTTCGGCACCCGAGAAACCCAAGGGCAAGTTCCCTTGTATTCGCCAGTCGCGAAATCCCGATATGCGAAACCCCAAAATGGTTTAGCATGAATAGGCTTTGGTGTTTTGGCGTTTCGACACCCGGGAAACCCAAGGGCAAGTTCCCTTGTATTTTCCAGTCGTGAAATCCTGATATGAGAAACCCCGAAATGGTTTAACGTGAATAGGTTTTGGTGTTTCGACATTTCGACACCCGGGAAACCCAAGGGCAAGTTCCCTTGTATTCACCAGTCGCGAAATCCCGATATGAGAAACCCTGAAATGGTTTAGCGTGAATAGGTTTTGATGTTTTGGCACCCAAGAAACGCAAGGGTAAGTTCCCTTATATTCGCCAGTCACAAAATCCCAATATGCAAAACCCCAAAATGGTTTAGCATGAATAGGTTTTGGTGTTTCGGCGTTTCGGCAGCCGGGAAACCCAAGGGCAAGACCCCTCATCTTCGTTAGTTGCGAAATCCCCGTACGCGAAACCCCGATGTGCTTTGTGAATGAGCCCTAGGCCACCGAACAAGGTCTGGTGGTAGGGAGGAGGAGTCCCGAAAGAATCTGGACCGCCCATTTGTAGGGACGCATGGCGAATATCTAAGGCCACCAGGGTTCTGGAAATCAGAGGAATAGGAGTGAAGACCTCGCCAGAAATCCCAAAAGGTAGAGCGTCGAGATTTAATACGGGCCGTTGATCAAGTCGACGATCTCGACCATAGATCCGGATGATACCGAGCTTTCGGTTCTGAGGATTTTAAAAGGAAAGGAGGAACGCTTGCATCATGATTTACCGAATCGCAAAACCCCAAAAGAATTTAGAGGAACAACGCCAGATCATAGGACCGGTCATATGAAAAGCGACCCAAGGGAGGAGCTAAGGATCTGTTAGACCCTTTCGAGTTTCGGCATTTCGAAAGACAGAGAACAGGGGAACACTTGCATCACGATTCCCTGAATCTCGAAATCCAGAAGCGCCTTTTTGGTAAGGCCTGTGGTCATAGCCAATGATCACATGGGGGAGCATAAGGGAAGGGAGGGTTTGCGCTAGGCCCCATAGAAATTTGGGGATTCTGTCCCTCGAGAAAAAGGAGAAAAAAAGGCGAAAAATATTAGTTGTCGTAGTGGGTGTGTGACAAATTGGTATCAGAGCATGGTTACAACACTTGACCTGCTTGGGCTCATGGATGAGTTGCGCAGAATCTCCATCTGAAGTACTATTAAAAAGGAGTAACTCTCTATCCTAACCCCCCTTATCAAAAGCCGAAGTTAAGAATGAAAATTCCTATTGTCTGTATGCATTTGAAAAATATGAATTATGCGTTGATTGTGAATGAATATAATGTTGACTAACAACAAGTGTTTTTTCTTGCACAACAAGAGGACGATCAACTGCGGGAAACTGCAGATGCATAGAATGGTGATGCACCACAAAGTGGGAGATGGCTCCCACAATAGAGACGAAGAGTCTGACGAAAGGAGAGCGGTAGAGACCCCTCCAGATCTAGCTGAGACTGTGAGAAGCCTCATGGTCAAACTACAGAGCTGCAAGGCCAACAACAAGAGGTTGATAAAAGAGCAAGAGAAGCAAAAGAAAATTAATGCAATCTTGCTGCAGAGCTTATCCGACATACAAAGACAATTGTAGCATGGACATGACAACAGTCACGCTGATTAACGACAGACAAAGAGAAGCCAAAGCCCACTTGGGATACGGAATTGTCGTCCTTTAAGTGGACACAGTGGGAGGAGTACCTCGAGAAAGGTTCACCCCAGAGATGAGGGACAAGCATCGAACGATTCCTCTGAAAAGGAAACTAGCGACTCAGAAGGATCTTCTAGTAGAAGAACTAGTTCTTATTCCTGAAGAAAACGGAAGAAGCAAAATCATTCCAAAAATCATAATCTCGAAGAATTCAAGAAGGCCAAACCACCCTCTTTCGTCGGTGAAATATAGAAGGGAGAGGAAGTGGAGGCCTGGTTGCTTGGACTAAATAAGTATTTCAGAGTCCATGACTTCTCGGAAAATTTGAAGGCCCGAGTAGCCACTTTCAACCTGAGTGGGAAGGCTTCCATTTGGTGGGAAGACCTTAAGAACATAAAAGGGATTCACGAAGAAGACCTATCTTGGGAACGGTTTGAGAAATACTTCAGGAAGAATTATCTGTCGGAAAAATATTTCGACGAAAAGACTAAAGAATTCTATGAACTCAAGCTGGGGAAACGCACCATAGAGGAATATGTTAGCAGATTCCTCGAATTGTTGAGGTACGTACCCTATATAAAAGCAGAAAAGGAAAAGGTGCAACGATTCATCAGTGGATTACCTAAGGACTATCAGAACAGGATTGAGTTTGACGAGCCAAAGACCCTAGAAGATACTATTTGAAAGGCAATATATTGTTATGAATAGCTTGGGCATCGAACAGAACCTCGTGAAGGCTGGAAGCAGAAGAATAGTTCGGGATTCCAGAAAAAGGGGTTTAAATCCCCAAGATTTAAAAACTATAAAAAGGACTCAAGGATGAGCTTCCCAACCCGAAGTGTACACCAGTCGAATTTCCCCTCCCAGAGCAGAAATAAACCTTTTGGATCTACCTCAGGAAAGAGTGATAACCCGAAGAAAGAACCCTTGAAATGTTGGGGTTGTGGAGAAGAACATATACTGAGGGATTGCCCGCACCGACAACAGAACAGTCGGAGAATTTAATATGTTCAAGAACCTACCATCGTCAATGACATGGCTAGGAGTGTGCCGCAAATTTATGCAGCCTTGGATAATAAACAAGTTGACCACCAAGCTTCAGTGGTGGAGATATAAGGTATGATCACCAACCATCTAGTGTCTATTCTAATTGACCCTGGTTCAAATTTTAGTTATATATATCCTAAGGCTGTTGATAAGTGTAAATTACAGCCACATAAAAAGGCCAAGCCATGGTTGGTACAGTTAGCCACTGGCACCAAAAGAAAGGTAGAAGAGGTCATACCAGCCTGCCAATTCACTATGGGTGAATTTCCCACCCAAGCAACCCTTAACGTATTACCCCTAGGATCGTATGACCTGTTGATTAGTATGGACTGGCTAGCCACATATAAAGCTAGACTGGACTGTTACCATAAAACCTTAGAATGTGTAAGTGAAGAAGGAAGAAGGATAACCCTTCAAGGGATCCAAAAACTTGTCTCGGTGAGACAAATATCAGCCCTTCAAATGAGAAAGTATTGCAGAAAGGGATGTCCACTATATGCAATACAGGTGTTGGAATCAGTTGAAGATGACAAATCAAGCCTCAAAGACCACCCCACACTAAGAGAATATAAAGATGTATTTCTGAAAGAGGTACCAGGTTTACCTCCGAGAAGGGACATTGAATTCTCGATAGAACTTGCACCGGGAGCGGTGACAGTGTCTAGGACACCCTATAGGATGAGCACACCCGAGCTAGTTGAGCTTAAATTACAACTAAAAGAAATGATGGACATAGGCTATATCCGGCCCAGCGTGTCTCCATGGGGAGCACTAGTCCTGTTTGTGAAAAAGAAAGATGGTACCCTCTAACTATGCATAGATTATAGACAACTCAATAAGGTAACCATAAAGAACAAGTACCCCTTACCCAGGATCAATGACCTGTTTGATCAATTGGGAGGTGCGTCCATATTCTCAAAGATTGACTTGAGATCTGGATACCATCAAGTCCTAATCAAGGGTGAAGACATCCACAAAACTGCCTTCAGGACGAGATATGGTCACTATGAGTTTGTGGTAGTACCATTTGGATTGACCAATGCCCCTGCCACTTTTGTGTGCTTGATGAACAATGTGCTCAGCAAATTCCTAGAAAATTTTTTATTGGTTTTTATTGACGATATATTAATTTACTCTAAGAATAGAGAGGAACACGAGGAACATCTTAGACTTGTGCTTCAAGTGCTAAGAGAACATCAGCTCTATGCCAAATTTAGCAAGTGTGACTTTTTCCATAAGCAAATACATTACTTGGGCCATGTCATATCTGAAGAGGGAGTAGTAGTAGATCTTGACAAGATCAGGTCTATCATGGAATGGCCTACTCCAAAGGACGTTTCAGATATCAAATCCTTTATGGGCTTAGCAGGATACTATAGGAGATTTATAAAAGGATTCTCCAAGATTGGTTGTCCAATCACTTCCCTCCAGAAGAAGGGAGATAAATTCACATGGACACAAGAATGTGAAGAAAGATTTCAATCACTAAAACATCTTCTGACCCATGCACCCATGCAGAAGATCGTTGATCCTGAAAACGACTTCCTTGTGTGCACAGATGCCTGTAAGGAAGATCTTGGAGGAGTCCTTATGTAAGGAGGAAGTGTAGTCTTCTATGAATCCCAAAAATTGAATGAGAACGAAGTCAACTATGTGACCCATGATCTAGAGCTGGCCACCATAGTGCATGCCTTAAAAATGTGGAGACATTACCTCTTGGGAAGGAAATTTGTACTTATGATAGACCACTATGGATTGCGATATATATTTGACCAACCAAAGCTCAATGCCATACAAGCTAGTTGGATGGCCCTCCTTAGTGAGTTTGATTTTGAAATCAAACATGTTAAAGGAAAGGAAAATAAGGTGGTCGATGCCCTTAGCAGAAGTATGAAAACAATTCACCTGGCAGCGGTGAGCACCTGCGAGATGAATGTCAAAGAAAGAGTCAGGAATGCATAAGAAACAGACACATTCTTCCAGACCATGACCTTGTACCTGGAGCAAGAACCCACAGGAATAAAGTATGAAGGCTACTAGATGATAGATGGAGGTCTGCTAACTTACAGAAACAGATTGTATATTCTAGATTGTGACGACTTGAAGAGGTTCATAATGGATGAACTACATAAAAGAGCATATACTAGTCACCCGGGATATCAAAAGATGATCACGGCCACTAGGAAACAATTCTATTGGCCTGGGTTAAAGAAAGACATAGCTAACTATTTAGCTAAGTGCCTAGAATGCCAACAAGTTAAAGAAGAACACCGACACCCAGCAGAATTATTACCACCTCTACCAATCCCGGAATGGAAGTGGGAAACCATTTCCATGGACTTCATCACTAGATTACCAACATCGACCAAACATAATGATGCCATCATGGTAGTGGTGGATAAATTGAGCAAGTCCGCCCATTTTATCCCTGTCAGATCAACTTGCAAGGAAATAGATATTGCCAGCATATTCATGAAGGAGATATTCAGACTACATGGTATGCCTAAAGAGATAGTGTCTGACAGAGACACGAAATTTACTTCCAACTTTTGGAAATCCTTGATGGTTGGTCTGGAGACCAAATTACTGTTTAACACAGCCTATCATCCTCAAACTGATGGACAGACGGAAAGAGTGAACCAAATATTGGAAGACATGCTGAGAATGCATGTAATGCATCAACCCAAGAAGTGGGAAGATTACCTGCCATTGGTGGAATTTGCCTACAACAACAGCTACCAAGAATCCCTGAAGACAAGTCCTTTCGAAGTCCTCTATGGTAGACCGTGCAACACTCCTGTCAATTGGAGTAATCCCATAAACAGAATTACTATTGGACCTGGCATGCTGAAAGAAATGGAAAAACAAGTGATTCAGATAAAACATAATCTGAAGGTCGCTCAGAACAGAGAAAAAAGTTACGTCGACCGAAAGAGAACTCCAAGAGAATTCAAGATGGGAGACCACATATATCTCAAAGTTAGGCCCAGGAAGAGTTCCCTGAGGATGGGAGCTTGTGACAAGTTGGCACCTCGGTATTGCGGACCCTTTGAAGTTCTAAATAGAGTGGGACTTGTAGCCTATAGGCTAGCACTTCCTCCCATAATAAAAGCACATAATGTTTTCCATGTTTCATTATTGAAGAAATATGTACATGATTCTAATCATATAATTGACTGGTCTGTGATCTAGGTGGAACCGAAGGGAGAATTCCTTCCAAAACCTCAATGCATACTGGACAGAAAGGAAACCCCACTCAGGAACTGAACCATTGAACAGGTCAAGGTGCAGTGGAAACATTTTGGCCCATATGAGGCTACCTGGGAAATGGAAGATGCCATGAAACAGACATATCAAATTTTGTTTACTTCTGTACATACACGTCATATTGATAGATAGAACATCGAGGATGATGTTCCTTTAAGGCAGACAGAATTGTAACACCCTGTTTCCCCCAGTCTGTAAAAATAATTATATTGGCCAAGAACTATGGCAAACTCAAAGACGTGAATGTTTGATTTGACGGACCTTTTTATAAAAGGTCAATGAATGTAAATTATGTTATGAATATGTGTTGCATTTTTGATTGGATGGGGATGTGATAAAAGAGACCACGATGGCTAATGAGAGGTGGTGGAAGGGACCTGGAATGGTTGCATTAACTTCCACCGAGCCGGTACTGTATTGGTTTTACTTGCTCAAAGACCAAAGCAACTCTCTGACCCTGGAATGGATTTCCTGTCAGATTGGTAGGTGGGGAGTCTCCTCAAGAGTTAATGAGGGGATGGGGGTGAACCTCCCATCCCTAATAGCTCCCAGACCTGACCGCGGACAAGGAAATTCACACCACATGTAATATTGCAAAGAAAAGGAAAGAGAGGAAGTGTGGTAAAGGAGGGATAAGAAAGGAGAACGTGCACGACAGGGATCATGGGGAAGAACTGGAGAAACTCTGAAAACACAGGGAGTTCTAAACAGAGGAGAAGGAGAGTAACCTTCATCCTTGACTTTCGTTGAGCCGGAAGTAGAAAATTGAACCTCAAGCATCATGGTCTAGCTCGGGGGTGGCTAGTGGTAAATCTGTTTGGAGTCACTGAGCCTACATTTGGGTGGAAACGAGCACCCCTCTTAGCAGCCGCATCACACCTAGTGTTTTCTGATAAGTGTTTATATCTTGTATCTTGAATTGAATATTCTGGAACGCATGCTTATGTTTGTACACTCATAAATGGTTTCTGTATAGAAGTGTTTGCCTGGTGTTTTGATCGGAAATAGTGGATGCATTCTTATACTTATATGACCATAATCGATTTATATATAGAATGGACAAGTTCAGATTATGAGTCTGTTCCCTAGATATTTGTTTCATTTACTTGACTCACGCTATGCCCTGGTTTGATTTCCCCGAAGGCACCTCCTTCCAGGAAGTTCCCTTGCATTCTAGAGTCGGAGTGAGTCCCTTGAAAAGACTACTGTTTTAGTAAACCCACGAGTTTACTTCACCCCTGTCACAGAAGTTCATAGCTCGACGATTTAGGAAGGCTTTTCAGTCTAGTCACCAAACCTAGGGATAATTACCCCTGAACCCATTGAAGGATCATGTGATCAGAGTCTGGAAGCCTTCTACAAGAGAGAGTGGTTCTCTTAGGTTTTGGTGTTTCGGTGTTTCGACACCCGGGAATCCCAAGGGCAAGTTCCCTTGTATTCACTAGTCATGAAATCCTTATATGTGAAACCCCGAAATGGTTTAGCATGAATAGGTTTTGGTGTTTCGACATTTCAGCACTCGGGAAACCCAAGGGCATGTTCCCTTGTATTCACCAGTCACAAAATCCCGATATGCGAAACCCCGAAATGGTTTAGCATGAATAGGCTTTGGTGTTTCGGCGTTTCGACACGCAGGAAACCCAAGGGCAAGTTCCCTTGTATTCGCCAGTTACGAAATCCCGATATGTGAAACCTCGAAATGGTTTAACGTGAATAGGTTTTGGTGTTTCGGCACCCGGGAAACCCAAGGGCAAGTTCCCTCGTATTCGCCAGTCACAAAATCCCGATATGCGAAACCCTGAAATGGTTTAGCGTGAATAGGTTTTGGTGTTTCAGCGTTTCAGCACCCAAGAAACCCAAGGGTAAGTTCCCTTGTATTCGCCAGTCGTGAAATCCCGATATGCGAAACCCCGAAATGGTTTAACGTGAATAGTTTTTGGCTTTTCGGCGTTTTGGCACTCAGGATACCCAAGGGAAAGACCCCTCGTCTTCGTCAGTCACGAAATCATAGTACGCGAAACCCCGATGCGCTCTGTGAATGAGTCGTAGGCCACCAATCAGGGTCTAGTGGTAGGGAGGAGGAGTCCCAAAAGAATTTGGACCGCCCATTTGTAGGGACGCGTGGCGAAGATCTAAGGCCACCGGGGTTCTTGACATCAAAGGAATAGGAGTGAAGGCCTCGCCAAAAATCCCGAAAAGTAGAGTGTTGGGATTTAATCCAGGCCGTTGATCAAGATGACGATCTGGACCATAGATCCAGATGATACTGGGCTTTCGGGTTCCGGGGATTTTAAAAGGAAAGGAGGAACGCTTGCATCACGATTTCCCAAATCGCGAAACCCCGAAAGCATTTAGAGGAACAGTGCCAGGTCATAGGACCAGTCGTATGAAAAGCAACCCAAGGGAGGAGCTAAGGATCTGTTAGACCCTTTCAGGTTTCAGCATATCGAAAGACAGAGAACAGGGGAACGCTTGCATCGCTATTCCCCAAATCGTGAAAGCCAGAAGCACCTTTTTAGTAAGGCCTATGGTCATAGCCAACGATCACATGGGGGAGCATAAGGGAAGGGAGGGTCTGTGCTAGGCCCCATAAAAATTCAGGGATTCTGTCCCTCGAGAAAAAGGAGAAAAAAAGGAGAAAAATCTTAGTTGTCGTAGTGGGTGTGTGACAACAGAGATAGAATTTGATGGAGGGAATTAGATGGACAAATTGTCCATTATAGAGTGATTTGCCCATGAGATGCTAAATATTGTGCAACAGATACTTATTACTTCTATTGTTGGGTCCACTCCAAAGCAACATAAAGGAGGCTTGGTGTTATGTGCAAGCAAATACCAAAGAGTTATTGTTTATGTTGAATACATTTAAAATTAATATTATTATCATAGTATAAACTTAAATTATCGAAATTTCGATATTTAAGTTTAGTTTAGTATTAAATATACTAAACTTACTTTTTATACCGAATATGTTAAAAACAATGTTCTACACTACTCAATCATTGAATAGTAGTGATGGAATAATAATAATGAAAAAAAACAAAAGTGTAGGAATGAAACAGAATGAGAAGATTTATCACTTTACAACCTTAATTCGCGATGTCATTCCCTTCTCCATATATCAAAATATATTTTAAGTGTACCAAAAGAGCATGAATCCGTTTTACCCGGCTGGATTCATGGAGATTTAGTATTACTTATGATGTGGAAAATGCAATGTTATTCTGCCATTCGAGAGGACTGAATTTACGGGTATTATTGTTGCAATAGTAAAATGCATGCTTTGTATAGTTTTGGGTGGTTGTTAAAATTAATTGAATTTGTGACTTTGAAACTTAAATCAAAATCTTAAAGTATGTGCACTAACCACTGAAAACCATATTGGAGATGACTTGGTTAAGTACGACCAATGTATGAGGCTGGTACAGATTGTTACTGGTGGCGGATAAAAATTTTAATCGATTGAATGGATTAGATAAGGCAATATACATCATTGATGAAAGTATAGAGAAACTTAAGAAGCATTTTCCCTCTTCTCGGGCTTTAGTGATTTTAGATGATGTAGATGATGTGAATCACGTGGATGCACTTTTTCCAGACATTTAGAGTGTTGTTCGCTATGATAGCTTAATATTAAGTATCAGGGTCACTTCTTTACGGAAGAGATGACCAATTTCAATGGATACGTCTTTACTCTTCTGTAGGTCACACTACAATGTGATGTGAAATGTGTGAAGAGTGTGAGTGCAAGATTGTGTAATGAGCAGAGAGCATAGTGTGTGAGGAGAGGATGATTGTATGCCTGTGAAGACTATTGTAATTCTCTCTTGAATAATAAGAATACCGATAATCATTCCGTGTGGTTTTTTCCCTCATTGGATTTCCACATAAATCACTGTGTCAATATACTTGTTTGATCTTGCTCTTATGCTATGTTTTGCTTCAGATGCCTAACATGCTTCATAATCAAGCTCAAATTTTGCATTGAAGAAATCAGATTATTGCTTACAGAATACATCGAGCTTGTAGTCTAATTCGAGGGCTTTCCTGGATGATCTGAGTTTCTAATTTGAGGGGATTTTCTGGAGATTCAACCTCATCATAGTGTCTAATTCGAGGTTTTCTTCGTATGGATTTATTCAAATATAAATCCATAACATTTAAAAGATAAAGTGTCCTAGGTAACCGCTAAACTATGATCCGAACTTGAAACATCTCTCGGTGTCATATGTCACTGCAGCATAATTAATCTGCCCCGTATAGAAGGGAGTGCTTTAAATTCTTTTATGACAGCCCATATTTCTACGCTTGTGAGTGTCAGAGTCTGGGAAGGCATTCATTGTAAGATTCAACATTATTGACGGAAACTACTGTTCGCACAGAAGCTGACCAAACGACTGTAAACTCTCATTAAAGCTGACCAAACTACTGTTTGCTCTCATTAAAGAACTAATACACTGTGATCTTGATATGAAAATTACTATTTACCTTCATCCATATTAATGGAATCAACCTTTTACATCTGTAATTCTGAGTGAAATTTTTACAAGAAAAACAATTACGCTCTAAAGCTGTAACAAATTCAGACTGAAAACAAGGGTTCTGCATCATTGAACGTATCACACTCTTCATACGATGGTTGTGCCACGAAATGAACGAATACACGGTTGAACCCGTGCTTCTTGATTGCCTCCCTCCGACGATCTAGATCGGCCATTTTGAGAAAAAGATATTATATCATAGTGAAACCCTAAAGTTTGGATTCAATTTTATAGATCGTTTAAGTACGTTGGTATTTCAATGAAATAGAGAGCAACGAAGACGTACTGTAAGGCTAAATTATGGCGAGGCCGTTCTTCTAAAATGTCATGTCGCAGAAGAACTTCATTTAACCTCCTCTCATCTAACCTGTCACTTGAAACAATCAAATATTTTATTCTTAACCAACTGTACAAAACATACACGGAGCTGAAAGAATTATTTGCATTTTTCATGTCAAAAATAATTATTGAATTTCTTTGAACAGAATACCTTTGATCAGGAGTTGCTTCTGTTGTTGAAATGACGTCCGGCTCTATGATAGAATCTTCTCTGCGGTATGGCATCGGCCTCATCGTCTCATTCCGCTAGTGATAATGATGAAAATGATGACGGCTACGAATGGAGGGCTGTACCTGCAGAATAGGGGAAGAAAAGGTTCTTTCAAAGTTTGATGAGCATTTTTCATATTATAAAGGACAAAGAAAATGGATTTTTGAAAACATTGAGAAAGAAAATTGATTTTCGAAAACATTGATCAACCAAGTTTGAAACAAGGGTCTAAGCCGAGTAGCATTGTGCTTCCACACATAAGCGAGATTCCAGCCAAGTTCAAGTCATATTTCACGATTTGCAAAGAAATTTATTGTAGAAGTTAAAGAAAAGTACCCAGGGGTGTATCCCTATTCCGGAAAGATGTTATTGACGCGATCTCATCTTTCGCCAAGATCACTGCGAATTTCAAGATAGTTGAAGATGTGTGGCTAGTAGTGGAGAGTTGTTGCTATGTCTGTTTGATCTCAAATGAATCTATTTTCATAGATAGAGATCTTATATGTTAGTTGGTGCTTCTGGATGAGGACTCTCGCCCTTGTGGGGAGAAGTGTCTCCACAGAATGGAAAAATATCAAACCCCTAACCCAAATACTTCTAATTATCCACACAAACATCCTTCCATGGATGCCTACCAGCTTCCGCTTCTGAGCCAAAAATTGAAATATCGTAGTCTTGAGAAGTACAGAGTTCCCGCAACGGGGCCGATGGAAGTCGACAGATAAC
>ML814138.1:66914-94697 GCA_009831015.1 Picea engelmannii | reverse complement strand
CCTTCCAATAGCATATAGCACCACTTCACCAAGAAATAACTCCTCCAAGAGGTTGCGCCACACTTCCAAGAGACAAGAACAAGACAAGAGCTAAAAATGACTTCTCCAAAGGAGAGCAAGTTATGTTATGATCCAAAAGAGGGGAAAACATCCTCTATTTATACAATACTTTGACCTTTAATTAACAAAATAGGTCAACAAAATAGCCGACAAGGCTAACAGTTCATTATTCAATTATTTGTCACTTCTACATGCTAAAATGCCAATAATGAGCAGAAAAATCAAGGCGTCAAGCCCCTAAAGGGAGACGTTGGCCCTTTTAGGGCTCAATAACCATCAAATTAGCAAGACGTTGCCCCTCCTGGGGCTCCAGCAACATGCCACACGTGTCAAACAAGCCCAACATAGCTGCCACGTGCCCTAGAAATCGTCCATCCTGCCCTGGTGGCGTCCTTATCAACTGTGTCAACGTCCCACCTGTAAGGGGCTAATCCTATGATTATAATTTTCTCCATCTGTGGATTTTCTGTTGTGGGCATATGATTTTCCCATTGGATCTCCTTCTGATAATTTATCCCCTCTATATCATCCATCCTGTAAGGGTACAGGTCTGCAACATTGAATATGGGTGATATTCCCACATCTTCTAGTAGATCAATCTCATAAGCATTGGCAACAAACTTTCTGAGGATTTTACATGGTCCTATTTTCTTCATCTTTAATTTGTTATATGTTCCCCTTCAGAACCTTTCCTTTCTTAGGTGTGCTAAAACTTGATCTCCAAATTCAAAATTAACCTCTCTTCTTCTCTAATCAATTCAAATATTATACTTCTGACTGCTATCATGTAGTTGTCCGTTTATCTGATCATGAAGCTTTTGCATCTCCGCAACAAAGTATTTTTCTCCTACACTTCGGAACTCATCATGTCTCAAATATATCAACTCCAAAATTCCTCTCGGATGTATCCCATACACTATTTGAAATGGACTTTTTCCAATGCTTCGGTTCGGAGAATCATTATAAGCAAACTCTGCCCGGGGAAGAATTTGATCCCACTGACTGTGATGTTCAGTGACTAAACTTCTCAACAAATTCCCTAAACTTTGATTTACTACTTCAATCTGTTTGTTTGTCCAAGGGTGATATGTTGAACTGAAGGACAATTTTTTCCCCAGCTTCTTCCACAGAGTTCTCCGAAAGTGTCCCACAAATTTTGTATCTCTGCCTGAGACTATACTTATGGGCAAGCCATGCAATCTCACAACCTCCTTGAAAAATAAATTAGCTATGTTAGTAGCATCACTGGTTTTCTGGCATGGTGTAAAATGTGCCATTTTCGAAAATCTGTCAACCACTACAAAGATGGAATCACTCCCCCTCTGGGTTCTTAGAAATCCCAACACAAAATCCATGCTTATGGAATCCCATGACCTGTCTGGAATAGGTAATGGATGATACAAACCAGTGTTCTATTGCTTCCCTTTTTCATATTGGAACACTCTACATTTGTCCACAAATTTCTTCACGTCAGACCTCACACCTGGCCAATGGTATGAAGAAATCAATTGTGCATAAGTTTTATCATGGACGAAGTGTCCAGCCAATCCTCCACTGTGTTTTTCTTTAAACAGGTTGTCTCTCATTGAGAATTTTGGAATACATAGTTGGCTTCCTTTGAACAACAATCTATCTTGGATTAAATATTCTATCCACTGACTTTTGTCCCTTAGAAAAGGGTTGTCACCTGCTTCATAAGACTCCTTAAACCAGATATTCACGATACATTCCCTTAAGGTGTTCAAACCCTAAGGTATCCACTTCAAATTCCTGCATAATCAGGCATCTCCTGCTCAAAGCATCAACAACCTTGTTAGCGCTACCACTAATATGCTTAATAACAAAAGTAAAATTCTGCATGAATTCTACCCATTTAGCATGTTTTTGGTTCAATTTCTCCTATCTGGTTATGAATTGTAAAGCATGATTCTCACTGTACAAGACAAAATCCTTTGGAATAAGATAACGCCTCCATTTTTTCAGAGCTCGTATTACAACATAAAACTCCTTATCATACGTTGAGTACTTCCTCTTAGTGTTATTCATCTTCTCATTGAAATAAGCAACATGCTTATTGTCTTGGTTCAATACTGCACCAATAGCTACTCCACTTGCATCACATCTCACTTGAAATGTCTTCTTAAAATCTAGCAGAACTAGAATCAATTGTTCTGTTATCTTATCTTTCAATATTCCGAAGCCCTTTTTAGCTTTTGTTGTCGAATTAAAGGATCTTTTCTTTTTCTTACAATGTCCAGTATGGGTGCACAAATGCCACTGAAATTCCTGATGAATATTCTATAAAAACTCGCTAATCCATGGAAGCTCCTCACGTCAAATATGCTTATCGGAGAAGGCCATTCCTTGATTTCTCTTACCTTCTTTGAATCCATATTCAACTCATTTGAAGAGATCACAAAACCCAAGTATATGAGTTATGTCTTCATGAAAGAACATTTCTTCAGATTTATCAACAACTTCTCCTGCTGCAACCTCCTCAACACCAGCTTCAAGTGTCTCAAATTTTCTCCTTCAGTCTTTCTGAAAACTAAAGTATCATCCAAATACACAATTACAAACTTACTAATGAAATCTTTGAGTACTTCATTCATCAATATCATGAATTTCCTTGGGGAATTCGTCAAGCCAAATGGCATGACAAGCCACTTATACAATCCTTCATTTGCTTTGAATGTTGTCTTCCATTCATCTCCCTCTCTCATTCTTATCTAATGATAGCCACTCTTCAAGTCTATTTTGGAAAAATAATTTTCTCCACTTAAGAAATCCATCAAATCATCCATTCTGGGTAAAGGGAATCTATACATGATGGTGATCTTTTTGATGGATTTATAATTTATGCACATTCTCTAGAGTCTAGCCTCCATCTTTCTTTGGACTTAACATAGTTGGTACTGTGCATGGACTCAAACTTTCTCTAACCAAAACTTTATCCAACAACTCTTGGAATTTATTCTTGACCTCTTCATTTTCTTGAGGTGTCAACCTATATGCTTCTTTATTTGGAAAAATCACACCTGGAATAAGGTCAATGTGGTGACTGATACTCATAATGGGTGGTAAAGAATGAGGTAACTCATCCACCACTATATCAACAAAATTATCCTACAATTATTGAATATCTACATGCAAATCATCCACATAAGTGCTTGTAAGGATGACTCTAGGCTTCCTCACCACAACAAACTGCATCTCTTGTTCCTTCTTGACTTTATTCAAGAGTTCCTTCCCACTCATGAGAAGTATGGTTGGGCTAGCTTATTCCTTTACTCTCTTATCCTCCATTTTCAACATTATGTGTGTATGAACATTCTTCTAAAGGGTGTAAGTATTTTTTTGCCTGTCATGTATGACATTTTTGTCATATTTCCATGGTCTTCCCAACAAAACATGGAAAAAGTCCATAGGTATGACATCACATAGAATCTTATCCTTATAACCTCCTATATTAAATTCAACAATGCATTGTCGACTTACCATGACTTGGTGTCCCTTCTACAACCACGATACCTTGTACAGGTTCAAATGTGTAGCTGTCTCTAGCTCCATCTTTTCCACCATTTTCGAGGATACTAGATTATCAATACTCCCACTATCTATGATTACCTTGCATACCCTATCCTTGGTTTTGCAAGCAGTATTGAACAAATTGTTTCTCTGAATTGGTTCTTTTGCTTCTTTCTCTAGTTTTAAGAGGGATTTCCTCATCATGAGGGATTTCCCATCTTCTGCTATTTCTGCCTCCACATTCCTCTTCTTTTCTTCAGAAATGTGAGCTTCTCCACCTCCTTATTTATTCCTCTCAGGACATTCCCAAGACATATTCCCTATATTTCCACAGGCATAACATTTCACTTCTCCTCCTCTACCTCTTCCTCTTCCTTGAGAAAAATATTTTCTACCACCATAGTGTCCACCTCTGGAACTTCCTCCTCTTTCTATCTAACTGTGATACTTCCCAGCCTCAGCTCCAAGGTTCTGTAATTTCTCTCGAACAGTGCCTCTACCTCTTCTTGGACTTTTTCCTTTGTTTCATTGGATTTTCTTCCTTTCTAGCTTCTCCTCAGCTTTCAGGGCCACCTGATAAGCATCTTACACCATTCTCATCCTTGTCATGATGATTTCATCCTGGATTTCATACCTTAGGCCATTAATATACCTGGAAACGTTTTCTTCATCACTCTCCCTATTTCCTGCTATGATGTTCAACATGTAGAACTCTTCAGTGACAATCCCTTCTTCCCTCTATTCTCCCATACTTCCGATATTTCAGATTTTACGATCTGGTGACACGTTTCCTTGGGAAGTGGATGACCATGATTATCTCCGGCCTTTGGGGGTCTCGATTCCTCCATGCTATATGCTCCAAATCTCTCAAATACGCTAAGTACAAAGGAATTCAAAGTTTAACCCTTGCATAACTTCTCCAGATGTGACGGTGACGAGAGATCCTGGATCCTTTCGAACATATTTCATCTGCTCGACCCTTAAAACAAATAATTTTCTCCTCCTTAAGGATTTTGACCACTATCCTTCCCAAGCTTTGTTCCTTGAGGTATTGCATACCTCTGGTGCTCTCTTTGCGCCCTTTGAACTTTTGAAATATTTTGGACTTAGAGATTTTTTCAAAAATCTCCCTATGCACTCCTTATGCTCATCCTCTCTGAGATTTCTTAAACACTTCGACTAAGTGTTGGCCCGATGCACACTTTGCATAAGTCTTCTTCAAACTCTTCTCTCCAGTGAGCGATTTTTCACTCCTTGCGCTTCCTCTGCAAATTTTTATGCTACTTCTTCTGAGCTTCTGAGTCAATATTGACTCAACCTTCACACTCCTTCCAGGCACTATGCACTCCTTGCACTAGAACTCTCAGAAGAGAAACAATTGAAACTTATAGCAACATTAACAGTTCACACATCTAAATGTGAAATGCATTCTCAAGCACATAAAAAAAATAAAACAAAGAACATGACATTCACTCCATAAAACTCAGAAATAAGTAACACCATGCATCTGGAATCAAGCCTTTTCTTCTTGTATTCATTCAACAAAGTATGTACATGGACTCATATAGCTCTCTGCGGCTCTCTACAATAAATAGCAACAACAACAATAATATTCAACAACCTTATTTGGGCATCGGTTACATATATTTATACACAGAGAGGCTTCTCGAGCCTTCTTGTCGACTACCTTAGTGCTATCCTATCATAGTTAATACATTCATCTACAAAGGACTATTACATTGAATGAGCATTTAAAAAGTAGATAATAACTGATGCTCGAAATCTGTACAACCCTACAGATAATTAAGATGATTACAATCTTCGATGGCCTTATGTGATGGCTCTTGCCTCAAAACATTTAAAAGATTTAATTTAGAATGCTTTATAGAAAAGACGTGCTCTCCTTGGTATCAAAACGGATTTGAAAATGTGCGCAATGGATGCTGAGTTGTCCTCCACTCGGCCTCTTAAATTGTTGATGGCGATGCTCTCTCTCTCTCTCTCTCTCTCTCTATATATATATATATATATATATGAGCTTGGACAACAAGGCTAAAGATTGAAGAATAGAGAGGACAACCATCAAAAAAGGAGTAAGTCACAATTATTTCTTTTATCTTCTCTATCCATAGACATAAAGAATAGATCTAAAGTAATGATAGTTTCCACTTGTCTTTTTTTTCTGTCTTGGTCAATAAGGGTATAGATATCCAAGGGAGATTTCACCTATCCATAGGGGAAATATTCCATAACAAGTTTGTTGATATTTGATCTAGTTGTGTGAGTGTTTACTGAAGGTGTTCATCTTGTGTTGGAATACCCTATTTTGTCAAACAAAAATTACGATTATAAAATCTAAATAGGGGTATTATATTAGTTCCCCTTTTTAATAACATTGTCATTGGTGTTCTTTTCTTTTCAAAATTGAGATCCATGCCTTCATTATTTATTTTCACCTAAAATTGCATCCTCTTCCTTGCAAACTTGCATAGTTCTTTCCCATCTTGGACATAATCGATATGCATTTTCTTTTCACTACCATGTGTAACCTACTAGGACTTGGCATATCAAATGTACCTATCTCAACCATCAAGAGAAACATGCATGTTATAACCATTTTATGAAACAATTATCCCATTTATAAGAATTTTCAATTTCATAGTGTAAGCATATATATTCAAAACACAAGATTAAGTAAGTAATTATAGATCAATAATTATTTGTATGAATATTTATCTATTTTACATGACTATCATGGAAGATAATTTAGCTCATTTTTTTTTCTCACACACCCTCATTGATCCCAACAAACATATAACATGAATCCCTCACTGCAAATTCATTCAAGTTGCCTCTTCCTTATAGCCACTCACCCTTCAAGGGTTAAACATTCCCTTCTCTTCTAAATAGTCCCTCAAGTGATCCATCATTTACTAAGAATTTGACATGCAAGAATAGTGCCAACTTATAGAGTTTTACTATCAGTACATCCAAATGATAGCCTCTAATCAAGCAATAACTTATGATGATTAAGGTATATCATATGCTTCAAGTGTCATCATAGTAGAATCCTCCCTATGATTTATAGAATACAACAACTATCATTTGGCCTTACTAGTTAGATCCACCATCTCATCTATACCATAAACATATAAATATTATGATTCATCTATTTATATTCCAACGAAATTTGGAAATAGTTATTACAACAATTAGATATAATATAAGAAGTTTCACATAATACTTAGCTTTGAATTTGTGTAGGAAATATTCCATGTATTCACTATGGTTTAATTTTATTTCCATATCCAATAAATCTCTTTCAATAAATCTATTCACTTGACAAAGATTTCATATAGTAAAAAATAAAACATGACTACTTATGGATACAATCATTTCATTGTCACACAATAGCCCATTAAATTACCTTAGAATTATAAGATACTAATAATCCCATCAATTTAGTTGTTATCAAATTAACTGCAAGGAAATATGGCACATGCATTCACACAATGTAGTCAAACATATGTGTCAATGTACATGTATGTATACCCATGACTTGTAGATGCCAAATCTATTTTATTAGTAGTAGTATTTTTTTTTTATTCGTTTGCTAGGTATCTCCCTCCCCCTCTTGCTATGTTTATTATCTTCATTATTATTTTTTTTGTTTTTATATTGTTAATGAATTAACTAATTAGTTTATTCATTTACTTATTTTTTTCCCTGAAAAAAAGCGTAACTCTATTCATCCATAGAGAACCAAATTACATTTTGTAGGTTCCTTAAGAAAGAAACAACCATGGGTAAAGTGATAATAAAATAGAAGCCCAAAGGAGCCCTGAAGCTAACTAATAATCCACAAATAAATATACAATAAAATGAGCCGGGAACAACCCAAAATAAGTCGGAAAATGACCATTGAAGTACAAGAGACCCCGCCACACAAAAGCATGTCGGGAAAGCAATCCAAAAGAAAAACCTAGAGGATGGAAGGAACAGGTCAGAGCGGTATGCAAATCTCATATCAACATAACCATATATCAGTGGTACCAAAGTAAACCCCATTCTACAAACACCATAAAAAGAGAAACCAAAACGTTGCATGCCCACAAAAAGGACCTCAAATTGTCTTTGCATCAACACTACACACCCTTAGAATGGACCTCAAAGCTCTGGAAAAATCCCCCATCTGATATGAGGAAGAGAGAGTCACCGACACCCTCCATAAGGACCTTGATCTGAGAAAACATCAAACCTTGAACGAACCAACATAACCAGAGAGAGGAACTGCAAACATGAGTGAGTAAAACCCCAAAATACCTTGCCGAGAGCGAACATTAATGAAAGCCTCCAAAGAAAACCCAAATGTAGGACGAAATAGGTCAAAGCGGCATACATTCCTCTCGAAAAGAGAGGCTCCAAAATCTTGAACCCCGACTTCAAATATTCGCAACTCGACATCAAAAACTTTGAAACCAGAACCATAGAGTAGAGGGTATACATCAAACCCTGAAAAATGACCACGATACTAGAGAGGGAAATGAAAAGGAGACAACATAGATGACCGCCAAAAGAGAGGGGCCACATAGAGAGAAAAAAATGGTGATGAAAATAGATGGCTGCAAAGAAAAACCCAGGAAACCAACAGAGAAGATCCACGTGAAAAAACCAAACCCAGATCCATGCAATAGACCGGTCAATTTGCATAAGACCAAATTAGAAGGAGAAATGAGCTTCACACCCACCAAAAACCACCAGATCAGGGAACCACACAAACATTCTGCAAAATAGTGGACAACGACAAGTGTTCATCCAACGACAATGGATGATGATCAAAGGCAAGATCTAAGCCACATGATTCGAGGCAATAGATCAGAAGCGGATCCACATATCCCAAACACATCACATTGGATCCTCAACTTGCATCCCAACAAACCTGCAAAGAAAAAAATGAAAACTGGGAAGGAAACATCCAAGACAACCATATGTGAAAAACAATAGCTCGGGATGTGACTAGGAGAACCCTAGCCACAAACCCCCCACCAATCTTATTTATTTACTTATTTATTATTACTAATTGTTTATTTATATTATTTACCCTTACATTACACAAAATATCACATTATCATGCAATGCATTCATCCATGATGAGTTGGATGGCATAGGAAATTCCTTAACACATCATCTAGCCTCTTCCCTATTACTTGTTTGACCATTTGGACACCTTCCTTTTCAACCCAAAAACAACATCGGTGATGCAACTCTCAATGCTATTTAGTGTTGGCAAGAATTTTATAGTCCATAACATTGATACAATCAAGGAGACCTGATGCAGGAGCATCTTGCCTCCAAAATCGAGCACATTTGACTAGGATTAGGGGGTATTTGTTTTACTAAGGGAGTGGATTCCCTAATTCTTAATTATTTGTTAACTCCTATGTTTTATTAGAATTGTAGAAGATTGAATTAGTTGGGTTGGAATATACATAGTTGGGTTTGTTCTCAAGAGTTGTGAGGACTTAGGTTGAGATTTATATCTCATGAGGATTTTGTGGCTCTAAAGGATCCTAGAGATTTATGAGTGAGGATTTTGTGGATCTAAACTAATTCTGGTAGTGGAGCCCATTTTGGTTTAAAATTGTAATCCTTCAGGCATGAGAGTGTGTGGCCATTAAGCGAGGAAAACAAGATAGAGAGTGTGAGGTTGTGAAATGCCATTAGAGGATACAAGACTTCAGTAAATTATATGTACACTATGTGTACAACAGATTAATGGAATCACTTTGTTTCGAGTGTTGCATGGAATTGTTTATTCGAATACATCATTGTATCGTTGTGTGTGTAATTATTAACTATATTGAGTGATGCATGTTTTAATATCTAAAAAGTGAGGAATTCCTTCTTAAATCATATGTGCAGGTTCCATAATGAGAGTGGAGTGTTTGGTGCAGGTTGGATTGAAGTTGAACATTGATCCTCAAAGTGATCAATGTCTTTGAGGCGATTGCAGATCATTTGAATCCCAATTGGAATTGGATGAATCCATGTATGAACATATATTGAGGATTTTTCTATAAATAGGGTAAACGAGAGATCAAAGAAGACTATACAAGAACAAAGGAACAAAATCCATCGAATCATTCCATAGGTGAATGATAACCATTGGATCCAAGGTTTCATGGGTAGATAAGCGATATTAAGGAGTAATCTTGACCATTGATCACATTTGGATCACCGATCCATATCGTTTCATGTAGTAAATGTTCTTGACCATTTGATCAAATAGAATATTAAATCCCAACCGTCAAATCGTGAGTCAACTCACAGGAGAGCCATCAAATCCAACTGTAGAAACATGGAAAACCTCAACCATTCATTCAACCATTGATTAAGTCCTAACTATCAATTAGGATCAGAGGATAATTTCACCAAAGAGTAGGATCCATCCATCTATCAGACTTGTTTGTCAAAGAAGATCCACCATCAATCGAGATTCAACATCAAACTCTATCACACCATTTGACTCCAACCGCAGTACTCCGTCAATAAATCTGAGTCATCCATCGGAGTAGACCTTGGAGAGATCGAAGCCATCTATTGGAGCTAGCCTTTCAAGTTCCAGTTCTTATTCAACTCTAAATATAGTACTCCGAATGAGATCTGGTTGTTTGTTGAAAGGTGAGATCAACAACTGTCGAAAAAAGGCACATCATAAGTTGCACGAGATTTAATACAAAGGTACCCTACGTTAGTGGCATTGTAGACCCCACTCTGAAGAGACGTGGCAATCATCAACGACAATAGTGTTCAGGTTATGAAGAAGTGGCTAGATGTCAGAGTATTATAACTTGTTGGAGTATGATAGAGAAGTCTAATAGGAGTATGCAATCAGAGTAGAAATGTAATCCCATGTGTCGATGAATCTGATATAAAGGGTCTGATATCCTATGGACATTAGCGCTTGGACACAGAAATCGAGTACATATTAAGAGTAGGTTCTTACAAGGACAAGCATCGAGGATATAGCTTTAGGTCAAAACATATGGTTCTATGCAAGTTGTAGCATGGGCTCTTGAAAGTTTCACACTTGGGATTTTAGCGCTTGATTATGGGATTTGGTTCCATGGTCTAAGAAACATGTGTGATGTTAAGGGAGTTGGAAAAATGAACCAGTTGAAACTAGTGTATGGTATAGAGATCATAACTTTGTACATTGAGGAGGTTTGGTTCCATTCTAAAGCGACCTAGATCCTTGAAAAATATTGGAACAACATGGAACTATGTGCCTCATAGATTTTTTTCTTCACCAAATTTTAACAAAAATGAGTTTTCCAAGTGGTTTTGGATAAAACATATAATATACCTATTTTACATGCTTAAAAGCCCCATTGCTCAATAGAAGGAATGATTTGAACATCAACTACTTAAAAACTGTTCGATCATTAGATGAAAATCATCATAATGTTAGTAAAACCTTTCTTGTGATAATTATTCACATTCCACTTTTTATATATCTAAAATGCTTTTGTCTATCAACGCATTTCTCTTTAAAAGCTAAAAATTCTAGAATGTTCATATCTATGAATATAGGGTACAAGGCATTCATCCTCTAGGTAAGAGATTAAATTGCAATTTGGGTAGTGTTTAGTATCATGTATGGGACTATGGCTAGATGCCACTAGAAAGCACATGAGCCCTCTAAAAGTAACCTTAGTGATGAGCCCAAGGGATACTAGCTTTCTTGCAAATACTATCTAGGATGAAACGCCCTTTGGTCTTGGAGTAAGACCTAAAATTGTATTTGATTGGCTAAGAGCTTGTCTTCCTCAAATGTAAGGAAACAACTTAATGACCCAAGGGCCAGATGCATTTGGTAGGAGTGAAAGTTTGCTCCCTTATGAACAAATAATGAGTCGTTTCAGGTAGCATGGTTTTCCCTAAATAACAATGATGATTAAACTCACATTTATGAGAAGCAACTAGTAAGAATTGTTCTCATTATTAATTGACAATCAAATTATGATAAATTTTACCATTTTTAAAAAGAAAAAAGAAAAAAAAAAGTCTATTACATTTGAGTGATATTTTGAATATTTCATTATTAATGTAAAAAATTATGATATAATTATAATATATTCCTAATGTCAAGTTAATAATGTCAAGTTAAGTTAAGTTAGAGGAATGTAAGAAGCATCTAAAATATTCCTAACATAAAGTATGAGTTAAGTTAAGTTAGAGGAATGTAAGAAGCATCTAAAATATTCCTAACATAAAGTATGAGTAGTGATATTAAGTAGTTAATGAATTTGGTTATATTAATGAGTTAAGTTCAATAGTGGTACTTATTAAGTTTTGAATTATAAGTTAATTGATGGGATGAATAGTGATATTAAGTAGTTACTGAATTTTGTTATATTAATGAGTTAAGTTTAGTAGTGGTACTTATTAAGTTTTGGATTATAAGTTAATTCATTATATGGTGAAATAAGTATTGTGAAAACTAAATAGAGAGTGAAGAAGTAGAAAAAAAAGTCGAAGGATGTGAAGAAGTAGAAAATAAGCGGAAGGGTCAATAATTAGATTATGGAAAAGTTAGAAAGAGATTTAAAAGTTAATTAAAGTGGGAAAAATTAAAATAAGGTTTAAAAGTTAATTAAAATGGGAAAAGTTAAAATGAGGTTTAAAAGTTAATCACATTGTTAAAGAATTAGAATAAAAGAAAAAAAAAAGATTTAAATAAATAGTTGGAAGAATGAGTATTTAATTAATTGGGTTCTTTTATTACCAATACTATATAAAGTTGATACATTACAATTATCTATTAATTTTAAATTTTAAGATATAAATTAATTCGAAATTGGATAAACTTAATTTTAAAATATGAATTAATTCGAAATTGTATAAAAATTTAGGAAAAACAATATTAAGTTCGGATGACATGGAATTCTAAAATATTTAATAGATACTTATTTAATTTTGATTTATGATTTATAATTAAAAGGAAGATTCTTTTATTATAAATTTTTTTCGTTCAAATACAAATTAAAGTAAGAAAGTTAGAGCAGAGAAGTATAAATAGAAAGTGAGTTAACAACAACCAAACACAAAGCCGTGAACCCTTCGAATTTATAATTGTCAAAACAGTTTGTCCAATAGAAGTTAATGCTTTGTATAAAATTAAGAGTTGAAATTATTAGGATTTGGTGTCAAAATAATTTGCGGAATAAAAGTTAATGGTTTGTGTAACACTAAGAGTTGAAATGATTAGGATTTGGTAGGATCTTATTCATTTTCATGCATTTCATTTTTCAATTCTTCAAATTTTTTTTTTATTTCCTTTAAGGATTTTTCATGGAGCTCCTTCATGTCGTGCTTATTTCTAAATTGATTGAAGAACATTCCAAAACTCTCCTCCTCCTATGCATATGACAATTTTAATTATTTTTTCCTTGATTGTGTTGTAATGTTCATTCTATAGAAAGTTATGCTTATTTCTAAATTGATTGAAAAACATTCCAAAACTCTCCTCTTACTATGGACATGACAGTTTTTTCCTTGATTGTGTTGTATACATTTGAAACTACCATGTTCATTCTATAGAAAGTTATGCAATATCTAGAGAATATCATTTGATTAATCATTATTTATTAACAATATTAATAAATTGTTTATTTAATAACTTTTTGGTTAACCATCAATGTTAGAGTATTGATGATGAAAAAACATAATCACTTATTTAAAATAAATTATGTTACTTAACCAATATAACAATTCAAATTAATTTAACATGTGATTTCATTTATGATGGAAAATAGCAATAACATACTTAAATTTTTTAACAATGGTTTTTTCTAGACACTTTGGTTTGGTTAGCATTTACATTTGTAAGTGAAAAAATCACAACTTTGAGTTTTATATGGTTAGAATTTTGTTCATTCTAACAATAAGTTTTTTTTAAGAGTAAGTATGTCACATACCGACTTCTAAGTACATTTTTAAGGAATGGGGTATAAAAAAATTTCTTACCTCTGACGAATATGGTATTGAGGAATATTCTCTTTCTCTTAATGGACAGTCTCGATGCATGCCAGACCTCCCAAACTACAGTTAGGATCCATTCGGCACCTAAGGTTCACTAATCTTACTGGACTCCACTCAACTCATCAACCAATGGAAGATTAGAATGCACCATCACAATGATGTTCTTAGTCAGCATTGATTCACCATGTCATCGTAGGGCACTTAGGCTTGCTCGACTATAGGATGACATTTGTCCCTCTCCTATAGTCCAAATAAAATACTTAATTAATATCTCGTAGAATACCATTCTTTGGTAATTAATTACTTAAACCTCATTCATGATAATTATTCTCCAAAACTAATTATCCAATAATTAATATTTGCTTAGCCTAATACCCATGGCCCAATAATCACTGAGATTTTACTTTCTTTTCCCCCCCTTAGAAGTAATTTAGCACTAACTTAATAAATTACTCATATGATAATTATGAGTAATTATATCATAACACAATCAGACTAATTTCTTCATAATATACTTAAGTTGATTAACCTCAATTAAGGTATATAATTCATGTTAAAATGAGATCTTATGATCTCTTATTTATAAAAAATGTCACCAAGGTGACTTGTCCATAAATTAAGGGGTAAACCACAAGACTAGGGGTCAACAACCCTAATCTTTCCCCATTTAATAAATTAATATTAAACAATTCATTTAAAGTTTCACTTTTGCACAAATAAACCCTAATCCTACATGGGTGTCTCCCCTTTAAGGGACGTTTTTCCACTTAGAAGAAGTCATTGGTGTTAGAGAAGCATGGGTAGGCCTCCAAAGGCCACATGTCAAGCATCTTGACAATATCCTCATGGTGAAGACCCTATTCTCCTCAAAACGTCCATGTGCAAATGAGTGGCACCTCACCACCAAGCCCTAACCTCCCTAGGTGACAGCATGCCTCTAGGAATGACGTTTTTCCTCTTCTAGGAAAAACATTTGGCATGTGGGAGCTAGGTTATGTCGTCTAATTCAATCTTAGGGCCTTCCAAGTCTGATCTTTCTCATCCAACATGCGGTCCCTTGGCACCCAACCTGTGGGATTATAGCTCCATGGAAGCCCAAGCTAGGCTTGTTCTCCCAAAACTGTCCACCAACTAGGTCCTGCAAAGACAAATGAGTGTGCCCTCCAAGGATCTCAAGTCATAAGATCATGATAAGTGAATCCAATCAATAAATGAGCCACCTAAGCATGTGCATCAACGATCACTATATCAAACAATTAAATGCTCAAAGACACTATGTGACTTGTCAAGCTTGAATATGGGAGGGTTGACAAGGTGTCCTATTGGGTAGATATTGCCCTAGGTCAAGGAGAGTTTCCAAGAGATCCCTCTCTAAGCCATGCAAAGTGGATGAAGTGGTTGGGGTCAAGAATCAGTGGGCATAAGGATCATGACATACAAGGGGTCATAGTATCTCATTCACAGGTGCCTTTGTAGAGGGTGTGTGGTACCTTCATCCACAATGCACTTTTTCCAAGCCCATCAATTGCCTTTTATATTTTTTTCTTTTCATTGTCTTTCAATATAGCATAAGGAGAGGTTGAAGGTCACTACCATGGCGTGGTGACCAAATGATGGCAATGTCACCCACAAACACCTAGTGGAAATGAGAAGGATGGCTCGTGATGAGACCCCCTTTCTCTCAGTCATGCAACCAAGAGCCATTACCCTGGTTTGGTGACCAGATGATGGCAATGTCATACCACTAGATATTCATGGACGTGATAGGTCAACTCGTGATGATACCTCTTATCCTTCAACTAACCTTTTAAGCATTCTTTATTATATGATGAATCCCTTTTACTCAAAGACAAACATTTCACTGCTTTCTTGGGTGATCCCTGGGCGAAGCATATGGAAGGTTCATACAAAGATTTTATCTTTTACCCAACATCAATCCCTCTGGGCCTGCAACCCCTTATTCCCATAGAATGAGGGACAACCCCTTCTTAGGTCAATACACCCTAAAATCCCAAGAGATAAGGAAATGGAGGGGAATAATGATGGAAAGTGGTAAGTATGGTTGGGAACAGTAGGATGACTCTTTAAGGGATTTCCTAGTAGCAAACCCATCCCCAAGGAAGACCACTTACTAGGGAACAATGTCAATCACCAAGGTGAAGTAGGGAAAAGGCATAATGTCCAATCATATATCATGAAATCTAGAGCAATCTAAGATACAACATACTCAATTGGATTAAATATTGAAATGATGCTCAACATAATACTGAATTGTATCTCATGGAGCAAGGCCCACTGCCTTCTAGAAGCCAGTTGATGTGGTGGATGTCATCTGCAAATCTGTGACCATCTGTGGTGGTGAGTGGGTTTTCCATCTATGAAAAAGGGTATTGTTGGTCATGTAGTCTCTCGGCACTCCATATCTACAACCTGAGGGCCTCGAGACATAATCTCCTTAGCTATCCACAAAATGTGGATAAAAATGCCCATGTTTGAATCCTCACCTAGAGTAGTGACTTTGAAACACCTTTGTGCCAAACTTTACAGCCACTCCAATGAGTAGTTATGTCTATGGATGGTTCCTAGGATATTTTCTAGTTACCCGTGCAAAAATTTCTTAAATGTTGATGCTTCTTGATAATATTTTTTTGCTAAATGATGAAACCCTAGCCAATGAATTCAAAGTCCTATCTTTGATCAATGTGAAAGACCTTTTAACACATTATTTACCAAAATTGGCCACTCTTCCTAAAATTACTCTTCCCTTCCAAGCCTCAATTTATCAAACCCTCACAAGAATTCATTTTGATGATGCACATTATCCTAAGCTATGACAATGACACTAGTGTTGATGCAACTTTCCTAGGTATGATGGAGAAAAAAATTCCACTGTAAAAAGCACCTTAGTAAAATACACTTATGCTAAGTATATTTTTTATGTCATTCATAACACACTTGAGGTTCTCATTTGTCTTTTATTCTTACCTTGAACCTAAATGTTTCTATAGAGAAAAGAAGAGGGAATATCAATAACTACATGGTTTTCACAACTCCTGCATAGCCATGTTCGATTTTTTCTGTCATTAAATCTCAACTCGAGCACTTTCACATAGGTGTTAGCATTTTTCTACTGATAGATTTTGCCTCAATCTCATTTGTTGAGCTTAGATTGCTCATGCTTTTCTTTTCTCTTTCACTTTGGTGTCACATCCTTTGTTTGTATACCAATCTCTTCCAAGATTGTTCACAGATTTTAGCATTAGACAACAATGAGTATATATTATATGTTGAACTTCCTCTATGTTTCATGGATTTTGTTTAAAACTAACTATTATAATTGAATAAGAAGAAATTTTGTTGCCTCATATAATGCAATCGTTTTTATGAAAATAATAACCTCTAATTTTTTAAAAATATGATTGCATTTTGAGAAAATTTAACATATATTTGAGAAGATAACAATCTTAACCTCTCAAATATACATTTTTTATTTATTTTTATTTTATTTCATATTTTTCTTAAGAAAAACACCATAAATGGCATTCTCTGCAATAACCTTTCACATAACAAATTTATACTTTATTAAAACAATCTAGCTTCAAACCTTCTCACACTAGCTTCCTAAACTCACACGCTTACTCACTTATTAGGTTCCATATATGACATATAATCCCAAATGTTAAGCAATCTATGAAATATAAACAATCTAGCTTCAAACCTTCTCACACTAACTTCCTAAACTCACATGCTTACTCACTTATTAGGTTCCATATATGAGATATAATCCCAAATGTTGGACAAGTTGTACAAGTGATGAATTGAAACTCCAAGGAAATCCTAGTATAATAGTATTGGCTCAAGAACAAATCATATTCATTAAGATGATTTCTTCCTAAACTCACATGCTTACTCACTTATTAGGTTCCATATATGAGATATAATCCCAAATGGACAAGTTGTACAAGTGATGAATTGAAACTCCAAGAGAATCCTAGTATGATAGTATTGGCTCAAGAACAAATCATATTCATTAAGATGATTTTAACATGTACTTATGGATGCAATACAAGTGTAAGTGTAAGATGTACTTGATCCCCATACACTATCAAACAAATCATATTCATGAAGATGTTGTTAACATATATACTTATGGATGCAATACACGTGTGAGGAGTACTTAGACTAATCAAATAAGTAATTATTAATTAATATAACACTTTCTTCGAACCTCAATGATGGAGATTGTTCTTCTCTATTATTTGTTTTTTAAGTTTATGATATTATTTTGTTCACTGTACATATAATTAAAAGCATAATAATTTTTTAAAATTAATATAATTTTTCTAATTTAATTTATTATTTATATATATATATATGTGGTAATCTTCCATATAATATAATAATGAATTTTGCATAGTCAAATATCTACATTATTTATAAATTAAAATCAAATTCCATATTTTTTTCTCAATAATTTATATTTTATTTTATATATTTTTGAATTAATATTGCACATAAAACCCTTTAACTTATACTAATTCATTTTTTTCCACACAAAAAAAAAGCAGGTCTATGTTATTCATATTGAATCAATAGATCTTTCCGGTTATAATGTATAACTAAGTCTATAGTCTAGACTGCTACATTCGACATAGTATTTAGAGAACATTTACTATGTGCTTCTCTCATTCTTCTAATTGTAGAAATTACACAAATCGCCTATTACATACTAAAAATCTGAAGATAGAAAATCCTTACTAGTTGACCAAAACAACAGGTGTAGTAAAACATGGATCACAATTTTATGACAATCTTCTTAATGTGTGGTCACAGAGCTGTGATTTTTCAGAAAAGTGAAATGGAGAAAGCAGAAATCAAAGAGTCTTCATCAAATTCTTCAACTTGCAAGAGACCCAATTGGCTAGAGAGACCCTGCTTGGACAAAGAATCAGCTTGTGTGTTGTATTCTCGATGGATATGAAAAGCTTTGACAAAGGAGAAGCTGGTTCAAAGTGACAGTATCCTATTCTTCCAATCCCGGAGAATCAAAACATTCAAGTTCGCCTCTCCATTGAACCAATCCACAATTACTTTTGAGTCTCTGAATATGAACATAGAGATAATCTTGAAATGAAGGCTCATGTTAAGAAGTCCCCATAGAGCCAACATTTCAGATTTAATATTCGAGCCTAAGCCGACCTTCAAATGTCCTTTATAGCAGTGTGAAGATGTTGTTTTTAATACCACTCCAACCCCACATTGTCCATCATTGGATGCCCCGTCAAAAAATTAGACAGGGGAATTCCCCAAAAAAACAAGGTTTATTAATATTTTGACTTTGTTTTTACAAGAAATGGAGGCGTATTTGGCAATAGCTGAGAGGACCTTCTTTCCCACCTCCTCCAGAGATTGTCTATTTCCTTCGAACAAGATCGAGTTTCGGAATAGCCATACAACCCATGTCACGAAGAAAGGAACCGAAGCAAATTTGGGGTTGCCTAGGAGCCACCGCTTCAAATTATCTTCCAGAGAGTGAAGTTTCCAATTATCACTGATTTTCAAGGACCTGCAAATCAAAAAACACAACTCCTATGCAATGGGACACTCAACGAAGAGATGTTGTATTGTTTCCTCGCTATTCAAGCATAGTAGGCACACCGATGGTCCGATGCCCCCTCTTTTACGATATTCTTCACCTGTAAGGACCTTGTTATATAGGAAGAGCCACATGAATAGAGTTATTTTTAGCAGAATCTTGTATTTCCATATCACCGAGTGCCACCATCTACAGTCATCTTCAGAAGTCAGGGATTCTAAGGCTTTATAAGCTTCATGAACAGTCACATAGTCGTCCACCTTATTCCAAGTCCTTACCACAGAGTTGGGTTCTGTTGATAGGGTGATGACGCTCTGATATAAGTTCTGTGTATAAGCATTCCACTCGTCAGCATGTAAGTTAGGGAGATTTAAATCTAGAGCAATGGGCGAAAACTTGTTATCTGTTCTATGCATGGCGCCAACGTTGTGTAATTGTGTGAGCGAAAAAAGACCCTGGCAATGTAGATGAGAGAGGAGTTCTGTAGACAAAATGTAATCGGGTCCTCCCCCAATGTGAGGGTCCATGCCCACTAGAACCCTCACCCCTGAACCTACCTTCCAAGCGATCCAATTTTTTATCACTGGAAGAGCAGACAGTAAGTTTCTCCAGACGATGGAGGAAGAGGGGAAGGAGAGGTGATCTTTTCGCAGCGAGGGGACCACCTCCACTCCTTTGAGGTATTTATTTCTAATCACCTTAGCCCACAAACGTTTATGAAACAAATCCCTCCACAAGGACTTGGCTGCTAGAGCTTGATTGAAAAGATCTAAGTCCCTCAGGCCCCAACCACCTTGACTCTTTGGTTTAGATACCGAACTCCAACTGGCCAGAGTGTAGCCCGAGGGATTTCTTGCCCCTTTCCACAAAAAATTGGTGAAGAGATTTTTGATCCTATTCTTTATAAAAGCAAGAATCTTTGCTAGAGTGCTCTAGAAAACCGGGATGTTTTGGAGGACCAATTTTACAAGTACTAGTCTCCCACCTAGTGATAACCACCGATAAGCCCAATGTGAAATTATTTTCTCGACTTTCTGTACTAACCAAAGCCAATCCACATTTATGTAGTTGTTGGGTTTTAGAACAAATCCCAGGTATTTGAAACCTTCGTCCAGTGAAGAGGAGGAGATACCGAATAGGTTTTGAATTTGTAGAAAGCCCGAGTCCTCCATGTTAGTGGGTATGAAGACAAATTTCTGAAAGTTTATTTCTAGTCTCGAGGCTTTGCAGAAAGAGTCAAGAATCTTCTTGAGCAAGGTCCAATCACCTAAAGAGCTTGAACCAAGTATAAGGACATCATCTACAAATAAGAGGCGACTAATCACTTGACAAGTTGTGATATTAAATCCTGTGAAGGATCCATCTTCCCTGGCCTTCAAAATCATTTTTCTTAGACACTCCACGACTAGAAGAAATAACAAGGGGGAGGGGGGACATCCCTGTATTAACCCTCTCCCACTTTTGAAAAAATCGGATGGGGATCCATTAATGAGTACTGCGAAATTGGCGTTGCACACACATCTAAGAATCCATTGCACTGCATCCCACTTCAAACCCATCTGAATCAATACTAATCTTAAAAAACTCCAGCTTACTCTATCGTAGGCCTTTTTCAAATCTAATTTAAGAAACAATCCAACCTTCTTTTTAATCTTAGTTGAGTGCATGCATTCTTGAACCAACCCTATGGCATCTGAGATCAATCTATCTTGTAAGAAACCGAATTGTTCTGAGGATATGCACTCTAAGAGCTTGGATTTTAATCTTCATGCGATTACTTTGGAGAATACTTTGTGTTTGAAATTACATAGTGATATTGGCCTAAAATCCTAAAAAGAGGAGGGATTGGACTCTTTAGGGATTAAGGTAATAAAGGTAGAATTGATGGCTCTGTCTACTCTTCCTCTGAGTCTAGATTCTTCAACAACTTTGAGTAAGTCTTGTCTCATTATATAAAAGAAGAATGCAAAGAGCTCCCGGGGCCATCCATTTGGCCCTAGACTTTTGTCCCAGGGCATCTTCATCACCACTTCTTTTAACTCCTCAATTGTAACTTCTTTCCAAATCTCATCACTTTCCAAATCTGAATAGAAGCGGGGAAGTTCTTTAATAACTTGAAATTTATTGAGGAGATCTTCTTCTGGGGGGGCTTGATACAGGGATTTAAAGTAACTGTTGGCTGTAAATTTTAGATCATTATGTGATCTCTGAACAATCCCTGAGTCATCTTTGATCTCCCAGACCGTGTTTATGTGCTTTCTATTTGTTGCATATTTATGAAAGAATCCAGTGTTCTTATCCCCTTCTCTGATCCATATAGCTCTGCTCTTTAAGCACCAACTCTACTCATCTATTAGCAAGATTTCTACTTTTCTTTTCTCCAATGTGATTAGGAGGTTCTTGATATCTTCTGGAAAATTTTGAGAAGGGAAAGAGGTGAAGATATTTTGTATCTTAGCTTCAATTGAGTCTAATTCAGTTCTTAAGTTTGAAGCTTTCTCTTTTCTCCACCGTACTACTGCCTTCTTCAAGAATTTGAGTTTGGACACTAAGTACTTGGCTGCCGAGGTCTAATTAAATGCTCGGAAGCTTGACCATGTGGATCTTACCAAACCAATGAAATTTTCCTCCTTTAACCATGCATGGTTGAACTTAAAGGGAAAATGAGAGCCTTCACCAGAGGCTTCAAGCTGAAAACAAACTGGATTGTGGTTCGAGATAAGGGAGTTGATAGTCCAAGATCTACTCTTGAATTCCTCCCCCATAAACTTACTATTACAGAGGAATATGTCCAGTCTTTTAGAGATTCCAAAAGGGGCAACCCTCCCATTCTTCCAAGTGGGACTCAATGTACTGGGGCGAATATCCACTAAATCTGTAGAGGCAAATAACAAAGAGAAGAAGTCGGCTAACGGGTCGAGTCTGGCCCTTTCTCCCCAGACTTCCCCAGCTGAAAGTGTGAAATTTAGATCCCCCCCTATAATGAGGGAATCATCATCTAGACAACCTGAATCTATAACGCGTTGCCAGAAAGGAGCCCTTTCCTTATAAGGTTCGTAGCAATTCAACAACTTGACTGGGCCAGAGATGTTGGAAACTCTACCTTCCAAAAAAATCCCCAGATCATATTTAAAAGCTTCAAGACAACCCACCCGAGGGTTCCATCTCGATAATAAACCCCTGGACAACCCAGAAGAGTCCACCGCTGCACAATTCCATGAAGGGCAGGCTTTGGGAAATAAGTCTTTGGCTCGTAAGTGGTCAACCATGGTCTCTTGAAAGAACACTATACTTGGTTTAACTGAAAACAAAAACTCTTTGATGGCTAGCATCTTGGAGGCACCCCCACCCCCGCTTAGGTTAAGAGATAGTATAATCATAAAGGCACCTTCCTGGCAGGGATTATAGCTCTAAGATGCCTAGAGGGTGAAGGAACGTTTGGAGAAGAGAAAATAGGTGTCGAAGACAAACCACCTTTGATGGCCCCCATGTTTTTATTCATTTTTTGCAGGTTTTTTCAGATTGTAACATTGGATCTATCCGGTTTACTAGGGATTCTAGTGGAAGCATTGAAAATATGAAGGGGGACCTTGGTCAAAGCTTCCTTGTAAGACGGTTCATCATGAGAGGACACCTTGGTCAGAGCTTCCTTGTAAGAGGGTTCATCATGAGAGGACACCTTGTCTAGAGGAGGGGGAGAGGCTAGGACCTGTGCTGTAACTGAAAGGGGGTTAGTATGCAGAGAGGGAAACTCCAGTGTCTGAGGAGGCACGACAACTTCTAGGAGGGGGGCCAATTGAGGAGGGAGATTTGGGGGATCTGTCAATAATCGGGAGGTCTCAAAGGGCCAGTCAGGGGGAGTAGAGGGGGAGTTAGTTCTAAACTTCTCCAGGAGGATGTCCCAAAAACCTTCAAAGATGTCGACCAACCAATCCTCGTTTTTCCTCAGCAAAGAAACGTCTTCATCTTCTAATGAATTAAAAAATGAGGGTAAGAAAATATGTAACTTACCGATGAAGGAGTCTAGATCATGAGCTTGAGAGGGTGGAGACAGAACCCCCCGGGGATGTTCTAAGCCAATCTCTAGTTTTGTATTTTTTCCAGTCTCCAAAATCGAAGCATCTCCAACAAGTAAGGGGAAGTCTGCTTTGAAATGGCCCGTGCACCCACACCAAAGACATCGAAAGGGTTCTCTCAAAAAGTATAGAGTTTGGAGGATGGAGCCCCTGTCAGTTATGATTTCAATCTCCTCCGGCAGCCCCAGCTACAAGTCAATCTCTACGAAGACCCAAGCCATCTGCTTGTTATTCCACTGAAGATCTCTTTCATCAAAATATATAAATCTTCCAACAAAATCCCCTAGACCTCTTAGGACTTCAATATCCCAAAATTCAATAGGAAGATCGGGCATTAACATCCAAAGACAACGCTTGCTGAAGCCTTCTGAGTGAGGGTTGAAACCCGGTTTCCAATTTTTAAGCATGAGTACTCCTCGATCTATAATCCAGGTCTTCTCTAAAAAAATTTCCAAATGCTCCTCCGACAGGGAATGAAAAATAATCCAGTGGTTGGAGAGTAAACTAAACCGGGGGCAGTACCCGAGCACTCGTTTCCACTCGGAGTAAATCCATTTCATCAATCTGGCTTTAGTCATTTTGAGATAGAAGAACTTGCCAACTAAAGATTTTGTAGCCAGACTCGTCATCATGTTCATGACTACGTCTTTACCAAGAACATATGAAGGCCTGGCCTGATGGGACTTTAGGGTTTTATTCTTTCTCTTGAGCTTTTCCGCTGCATTATTTTTAATCATATCTGGTTGGGGGTTCAAAAAGGAAGGGTTTCCTTTGAATGGCTTCGGGCTCTTTTCCCCCCTTGCTTGTCTTCCTCGAGAGCCACGACAAGATTTTGTGGTGACAACAGGTCAATACCAACCCCACCACTTGTGCTTCCCTCAAGAGAAGCCTTTGTTATATCGAATGGGGGGAGGTGCCTTGTCAACAGGCCGATCCAGATCTGAGAGCAGTGAGGGCCCGCATGAGCTTTCGATCCTCTTTTTATATTCCTCATCCGATATAAAAATGCCTTCTTCTACCCATAGGGCGTCCTCAGCCTCCCAATCAATTTCCAACAAGTGTTCCATCCTCTCAGGATAAGTTAAAAAAGAACGGATCCACCTCTTCCTGTCTTTCAAAGAATATTTCTGTCCTCCCAACAAAACTCTCCGCTACAGCACTTTCTGGGCCTCCCCTTGAACCGGATCTCCATACCTCCCGGCTTCAGCTCCAGTCCTTGTCCATCTTTTCTCCTCCTCTTTATGATAAAGAAAAAGCAAAGACTTAAGGAAAAAATGCAGAGTAATACACTAAAATTCCATTTTCAAACTTAGATTCACAATCATATTCTGGTGGATACTCACCTAAAAGATAACTGCCAATGCCCCACTTTACCCAAACTAGGACTTGTAAAGCACTGTATAACCATCTACCAAAACACTTTGAACCCAAAATTGCTAATACCATGCTACCAGATAAAATACATACCATTTCCAAAGCTATCACCGCGCAGACCATAACTTTTGGACGAAGCAAAACCTTCCTCAAATCTGGAGGAATCCAAAGTCGGACAATTCGATGAAACCAGGGTTTAAGACGATGCCAAACTTGGACTATTGGAAGAAGGCAAGGCTTAAGGCGAAGCCAAACTTGAACTATTGGATGAAACCAGGCCTTAAGACGATGCCAAACTTGGAGTATAGGATGAAACCAAGCCTTAAGACGATTCCAAACCTTAACTATTGGACGAAACCAAACCTTAACTGTTAGTTCTGTGGATGTTGGCTCTTTGGCATCACTAGATCTATCCTCTTTGGAATCAACTAATTGTACTTTTTCAATTTACCATTAATATTGTTATTTTACCATTGATATTTGATATGTTGAGCCAACGTTTATGTATATATAATTGTCCTTTATTAATGTTCACTCTATTAATTTTTCTTTATCAATTTCTCATTAATGTTATTATTTTATCATCCATGTATTGAGCTAGGTTTTACGTATAAATGATTTTACTTATATTCCAATCTATCTGAAAATACAAAAAACATACTATCGATAAAATACAAATTGTCCTCTATCACTTTATCATCCATGTGTTATGTTGAAATAAATATATATATATATATTTGTCAATATTCCACTCAATAGTATGTGTCAAAAAATAAAAACATACCATCAATAAAGTAAAAGAACTATGCTCATATAATTGTCATGTCCTTTGTTAGTACACTATTAATGTGTGGGACATGTTACACGTATACTAATACTAATGTTACACGCGTGATGATTCCATTACATTCTTTCTATTCGCATATTTCGAATCAGTATCTATACATAGAGATATTTTTATTGTTTTATTTTTATTTTTGCTTTCGCGGAATTATATGGTAAATAATGGATAAATGACTCTATGTCTTATCAGCCGAGGTGTTTCATATGGAAAATCATAAATAAAAAACATGTACAAGGGTCATGTCTTCCCATGACACGGTGGCTTAAAATGGTCTATGAGTACTCTATTATCATATAAAGATATGGGGCATACCATGGAAGCACGGTTGACTAGGACGTTGATCTTCTTATTTTTTGAAATATTGGGTTAGAGAATTTGCCATTTTGTATTTTGTTTTTTTTCAGAAAATTTGCACAAAATTTTATTAGATAATAATTTTTTTACATTATCATGATTTTTCAATAAAAATGGACTAACCAATCTGGTCTATTTGGCCCCAAAGAGCTATCAAAATACACTGACCACATCTTTACATAATGTAAAATAAGTTCATCCTTACTAAAAACATAGTATCTCCTTTCTGGGAGCTGTTAATATAGAGGATATTAACATCACATGATCAGAAAATAATTTCCATTATAATCTAATACAAACTGTTCAAAACAACAAAAAAGGAGACTAAGAATGATATTAAAATATATCGATATGACGAGCTAGCCCCACTGACTCTCCATCCCAAGTTAAGTATGATAATCTTCCATTTGTCACCGAAAGAGCTTGCTTTGATAAATTATCTGCCTCCTCATTGATTCCCTGAAGATGTGTTGGAAGCATATACTTTGGAAGGAATCAACCATGTCTCGTATTTTGTGTTTCCACCGTTCAATATTAATGGCTTGGAGCTTTCATTTTTGGTTTAGCCATTCAATTATCACCTTGGAGTCACCCAAAATCTGAATATAATGAAGGTCCAAGTGCTTTGCAATGGTAAGAGTAGCCCACACTCCTAATAACTCTGCTTTTGTATTTGTTTCAGCTCTGCAATTGAAGTACCATCTATAATCTGAAGAATCTATGCATTTTATGGAACCCCCTGTGCCACAATTTGAACCCCCTGCTACAGAGGCTCCATCAAAATAGGCCAACGCATAACCATCGATCTGAATGATCAGGCTTAGTCTTAAACTCTGATTATTATTTACAGTTGGGTTTTTTTTAGCGCTCCTAATATCTTGTAAACAACAACCCAGGCTGAAGGCGTTTTTCCTTCAAAGAGAACTTTGTTGCATTCAATCCAAATGTACCAGCACGTTAGGGCCAGACTCTTTTTTGATAAAGATTTATTCTTAGACCAGGAATCCATACAGTTGTTAAGTGTCTGGCCAGTGCATGTGAATTTTTTATTTAGGACATGTGAACATTTTTCCCAAACTGATGTAGCAAAGGAACACTATATGAATAAGTGAGCATTTTCTTCAGACTTTTGTTTACATAAGAGGCAAATACTTGGGCCCACCCATCCTTTCTTTTGTAAAATATCCCAAGTTAAGAGCCTATTCTCCATAGCCAACCAAAAAAACAATATAATCTTTAGTTGTAAATGCCATTTCCAAATGTTTACCTTCCAACCTTGCCAGGTTGGGAGATCCTGAGTAGATATGATAACATCATAGCAGTTTTTGACAGTAAAATTCTGAAAGAATCACCACCAGTCCATATGAATGAATCTGCTACGTCCTCGTGGAGTGTGACCACCGCTCTATTTAACTCAGTGATACAAAATTTCCAGTTTGTAGCATGAATTCCTGTCATCTCCAAATCTTCGTCACTTCTCCATACCTCAGCAAAAGTTATAGGATCCCGTGCCATCGATGCTTGTGCTAGAGTAATTACTTATTTTTTATTTAATAGTGTGATGATCTCTTCATGGAGGAAAGACCTGTCGCCAATGCCAAGAATCTTGTCTCGCCCAATGGTAATAAGATGACCAGCTCTAGGATGCCAGCTAAGCCAATGATTGATAACTGGTATCATGCGGGTAAGACTGGACCACACTCTTGAAGCAGAGATGATGTTAGGGATGGAAATCTAAGCCAGTTGACGAGAGTTAACGAATTCGCCATTTTGTTAGTGTACCATGAGTTTGTTAAGTGTATGCTATTAAATGTTGAATTTGATTTATTTTTAAATAATTATTTTGGAAGTAATTAATTTTTAAAATAATTTATTCATAAAATTAATTATAACTTTTCACAACATTA